>CAUYQV010110847.1:0-16499 GCA_963574575.1 Galagoides demidoff
AACCACAACAAAAAAATAGCTGGGTGTTGTGGCAGATGCCTGTAGTCCTAGCTACTCAGGAAGCTGAGGCAAGAGAATTGCCTAAGCCCAGGAGTTGGAGGTTGCTGTGAGCTGTGTGATGCCACGGCACTCTACTGAGGGCAATAAAGTGAGACTCTGTCTCTACTAAAAAATAGAATAAAAATGCAACAACAAACATTAGGTATTTAAGGAAATACACTGTAGCTTGTTCCGATGAATTAGAGTGTGCAGTCAGTAGTCTTATACTTTGTAACCTTTATTCTCTTTGTATGTTTTTTCTTACTTTGGAATTTGGTGGGCAGCATAACATATAACAACAAAATAAGTATGATTAGAATAGCTTTCCAGTTTGAGAGGCACTTCCAGTGATCATTAGCATATTTAATCCTATAATTTGGGTACTGTGAGAAAATGGACACTCAGGATTTGGTGGCTTACCTACCCAATATCATTTGCCTCTAACTTAAATCTTCTGGACACTTTCCCAAACCATGAAAGTTGCTAAATAAAAAAGCTTATTTGGGCTCAGTGCCTGTAGCTCAACCAGCTAAGGCGCCAGCCCACATACACCAAAGCTGGTGGGTTCGAATCCAGCCCAAGGATTGAATCCCCCCCAGGCCTGCCAAACAACAATGACAACTACAACCAAAAAATAGCCGGGTGTTGTGGCAGGCACCTGTAGTCCCAGCTACTTGGGAGGATGAGGCAAGAGAATCACTTAAGCCCTAGAAATTGAGGTTGTTGAGAGCTGTGAGGCTACGGCACTCTACCCAGGGCGACAGCTTGAGGGTCTGTCTCAAAAAAAAAATAAAATAAAATAAATAGGACCTAATGGAAAATAGTTATAGCCTCATCATCCACTTTCTTTCTGTATTTAGTTTTGGTTACTCAGTAAATGTCAAGAAATTTCTTATTCGGATAGAAACATGCTTACAAACAGTAAGAGTTATTTTATTTTCTTTTCATTTAATTTTATTTTATTTTGAGACAGAGTCTCACTCTCTTGCCCTGGGTAGAGTGCTGTGGCATCATCATAGCTCACAGCAACCTCAAACTCTTGGGTTCAAGCGATCCTCCTATCCCAGCCTCCTGAATAGCAAGAACTGCAGGTGCCCCCATAGTGCCCAGCTAGTTTTACTATTTTTAGCAGAGAGGGGGTCTCACTCTTGCTCTGGCTGGCCTCAAACTCCTGAGCTCAAGTGATCCACCTATCTCAGCCTCCCAGAATGGTAGGATTACATGTGCAAGCCACCTCGCACCCGGCCAATGGTAACATTCAGTCTCTTAGTATTCTTCAAGAGGACAGAGATGGAAGGAAATGCTTTATTCAGAAATCTGCATAAAAACTGGGTAGCATATGGAAAGTATTCAATTTATTAAAATTTAGTATAAATTGCATCTGTGTGTACACTTTCTTTTTTTTCTTTTTTGAGACAGAGTCTTGCCCTGCTGTTGGCTTGGCTAGGGTGAAATGGCATCGTCATAGCTCAATGCAACCTCAAACTCTTGGGCTCAAGAGTTTCTCTTGCCTCAGCCTCCTGAGAAGCTTGGGACAGCATGTCACAGTGCCTGGCTAATATTTCTTCTTTTAGTAGAGACAGGAGTTTTGCTCTTGCTCAGGCTGGCCTCGAACTCCTGAGCCCAAGTGACCTTCCTGCCTCAGCCTCCTAGAGTGCTAGAATTACAGGTGTAAGCCCTCATGCCTAGTCCTTAAAAAACATTTCTTATTCTGGTAAAATATTTATAATATGAACTTTGCCATTGTAAGCATTTTTAATTTTGTACAATTTAGGGGCATTTATTATATGCAATCATTCCTTCTGTCCATTTCCAAAACTTTTTCACTGTCTAAAACCAGGTGTTTTTTTTTTTGAGACAGGGGTCTCATTCTGTTGTCCCTGGGTGGAGTGCTATCGTGTCATAGCTCACAGCAACCTCAAACTCTTAGGCTCAAGCAATCATCTTGCCTCAGCTTCACAAGAAGCTGAGACTATAGGTGCCCACCACAACACCCAGCTAGTTTTTCTACTTTTAGCAGAGACAGGGTCTTGCTCTTGTTCAGGCTGGTCTCAAACTCCTGAACTCAAGAAATCTACCTGCCTCACCCTCCTAAAGTGCTAGGATTACAGACATGAGCCACTGCGTCTGCCTCCAAACCATTTCATTTTAATAACCTATTTTTAAACAGTTAAAAATGAAACTTGGATCAAATATTTGCAAAGTTCCTAAAGCGCCTTCACAGAACAGCTTAGAAAGTATGGTCTCCTCATTTATCCAAGGCACAGAGAATTAACTTGCTGCGACAAGTGGCATGGTTCATGGTTAGGCTGGGGCAGAAATGGGGCTCTCCTGACACCAAACAGAGGGATTTTTCTGTTGTACCTTGCCGTCCTCAGTAGCCCAAGTCTCTTTATGATTCTAGTCTCTTAAAATACAATTCTAAATTCACTCACAAAAACCCTTTCACCTCCCTTCACCTGAAAATGCAAAGTTCAACCGTGGCGTGCAAAAACCTGCCATTTTCATAGGCGGCTTTACTGAAATTCACCGCCACTTGTCTAGGCTGGTTTTAGAAAATCATCCTATGTTAAAAGTCAATCTAAGTGACCGCAGGAATTGTTGTGAACATTTCACTACCAAAGAGAGCAGGCTGCATAGCAAAAATTTGCCCTCTTCTGCTGCAAGTGGTCAGGCTCAGCTCACCATTCTCCCTCTTCAGTCAAGTTGAATGTAGTCGTATTTATTAGGAACTACCCGGTAACGCAGATATTTGCTCCAAACAAATAGCTGACGTTTATAAAGTGCCTGCTATGGGCCAGGCACTGTCCTGCCTGCTTCACTTGTAGTATCTTACTGAGTTGTCAACACAATCCTGTGAAATAGGGACTGTTGTTATCTCTGCTGTAGAGCAGACTGTGGCAGCAAAAGCTCAGGTCACACAGGGGCACCGTGAAGCTGCTCCCAAGGCAGCCTCCGTGGCCAACAGGGATTGTGGCCTCCCTAGACTTAGTTCTATGGTGGATTTATTCATCACTCTGACAGTCCAAACTTCCTGATGTTTGCCAGGGGTCATAGAAGGGGAGCTCCCAAGAAAGACTATTTATTTTTAATTTAATTTTTTCTTTTATTTATTTATTTTTTTTGAGAAAGAGTCTCACTGTGTCACCCTCTGTACAGCACTATGGCGTCACAACTCACAGCATCCTCAAACTCTTGGGCTTAAGCAATTCTCTTGCCTCAGCCTCCCAAGCAGCTGGGACTACAGGCACCCACCATAACACCCGGCTATTTTTTGTTGTAATCGTCATTGTCATTTTAGCTGGCCCTGGCCAGGTTCAAACCCGTCAGCCTTGTTGTATGTGGCTAGTACCATAACCACGGTCCTATGGGTGCCGAGCTAAGAAAGACTATTTTTATATACTTATTTAATTTTTTAAAAAATATTGTCTGGAGAGAGTCTTCCTCTGTCACAGAGGCTGGAGTACAATGAGGTGATGATAGCTCACTGCATCACTGCAGCCTTGAACCCCTCAGCTCAGGTGATTCTCCCACCTCAGCCCCCCGAATTTCTGGCATTACTGGCATGAGCCACTGGCCTCAGTGGAAAGCCTATTTTAGAAATGAACTGATCAGGTTGACAAGGCTTGACCTGAATTTTCTTCCTGTAAAGCGTCTGTCAGGAAAATTACCTAAGACTTGAAAAGAGGCAAAAGAGGTTCCTGAGGATCCTGTCGATGGAGTCCTGGGGATTGTCTAGCAGACATTCTGGGAATTACCTGATTCTATAGAAGGGTGCCCCTTAATTTGTCTTGGGTTGATTACACTATTTGACAATTCTGTAGGTACAAAGGAAGTTGTCCAAAGCTGATGACACTGCAGGTCGGGCCTGTCCACAGTGATTCAAGGGATCCCTATTTTAGAATTTTATCTGAAACAATTGATTTCTATCTAGGAGACACCCCCAAACACTACATATTTTGCTCTACCAGATATTAACTGATTTTGTACCTATTTGTAAATTCATTTCAACATTCCAGATTGCCTACGTATATATCTGTTCTTCAAATTGTCTTTTGAGCTGGATTTTAACATTTGTCTGGGTCCTTCGTGAATTAGTGACTTCAGTAAAATCTTTTGCACCACGTTTACTTAATATTGCATGACGGTCACTATAACCTTATATTTAGCATCCTATGTTTAGATGAAAAATTGAAGATGAATATGAAACGTGATAAAATTACTAGAAAGCAAAGATGGCAAAAAGAAGATAAAGGGGCAGTTCTTGAAGATTCCTAATGAGAATCTTCCATAATGTCAGTGCCAGGACATTGGTATTCATACTGCTGAGCATATGGTTGGTGGTCAGTAAATACTCAGCAGTGGAAATAGCTTGGAAAACAAGATACACACACACACACACACACACACACATTCATGAGGAATAAGCAGACACCAGGAAAAAGAACATGAAGAGATTATGTGAAAATAACTTGAAAGATGACATCCATGTTGCATCCGATTTTTAAAAGCATGATGGAAACCCATGGGGGAAAGAAAAGCATACATTTCAAAACACTAATCATGTCTGGAAAATCTTCCCTTTAGATTCTTAAGGCTAGAGAGGGTCAGGAGAGCATTTTTCTAAGGAAAAATACAAGCAAACTAAATCTCTCCCTCCTACTAATGTTCACCATCTTTTTCTCCATCACTGCCATTAGTTTTAAATCCTGCGAAGAAGATGAGCAGGCCCCCTCTACTCCTGCAAGCCTGTGTATCTTTCACATTATGTATGTGCTTACAAATCAGATTTTCCATGGCACTGCCTGGAATTTCTTGGGTACCTACAGCTTGGCCATGCTGACCGTGCCTGCCCAATTCTGAGGGCTAACCCACTGAGGCCATGTATTAAAAAACTCAGGCCCCATGGCCCTCAAGCTTGTAGCCTAGTCCAGATGCCAAGAGGGGAAAGAGGCTTGAGTCTGGTGGTAGTGGGGTGGGGGTGGGATTGGGCAGAGATTCCTGAACCATAAACTAAGGAAATTCCTTAAATGGTGAATTTTTCATGAGTGCTAGCATTACAGAGAGGGATCAGAACCAAATATTCTCTAGCTTTGCTTTTTTTACTCATAGAAAATTATATGAATAAACTTCTGTGCCAGCAAAGATAGAATACCATCCAGCTAATACCCCTTCCCCCAAAACTAAAATCCAATTTCATAGGTGTTATTTGACTCTTCCCTGGCTACAAAGGAAACAGAGAGAAGGATTTCCTTGGAGATACAGGAACATGAAAGATAGTATTTTAAGTTTGCTTATTTAAGGTTTTTTCTTAACACAGTATGTGCTCAGTTAAACATCAAACAAAATCACGACCCTAGTTCTGATGTCACGGGGAAGCAAAGCCACCTGCCCCTGGCCACCTCTAGGTTTTTCTGCAGGATTTTCTTGCCTGGACCATTATAATTTTTTTCTCTCCCATTTAAATGATTCTTAATGCTTCTCCTACAGCATTGAACCAGCAAGCTAAATAGAAAAAGAATTAAAAAGGAATAAAGTTCCAATGTGCTAACACCAGAGCAAGTACAAACCTGGGCCCAAGGCGACATTTGGTTTCTCACTGATTTTTGCAGATTGTGTTGAGATAAGGATTTCTCTGAGACAGGCAGGTGCATCCTTATAGCCACCCAGCCCAGCCCAGAAAAGGACTCAGCCCCCAGATCTCACCTAACAGCCACAATTTCTAAAGCTTTGTTTTCATCCTCTTTTTTTTTTTTTTCAGAGACAGAGTCTCACTTTATCACCCTCAATAGAGTGCTATTGTGTCACAGCTCACAGCAACCTCCAACTCCTGGGCTTAGGTGATTCTCTTGCCTCAGCCTCGTGAGTAGCTGGGCCTACAGGCACCCACCACAACGCCCAGCTATTTTTTGGTTGCAGTTTGGCCGGAGCCAGGTTCGAACCTGCCACCTTTAGTATATGGGGCTAGCACAGGTGCCGACCCCATTTTCATCCTCTTAATGAAGTTTTTTTTTTTTTTTTTTTTTTTTAATAAGAGACCTTAAAAGTAGATGCTCTAAATTTACAACAGCTTTAAAGCTAGCATGTCACTCAATATCTCTTCAGAGCCATAAAATCAGTGTGGTTTGGAAGGAGGTGCTGACTTTAATATGTCAAGTCACTTCCTGCCTGGGTGGTTTTTCTGGGGACCACCAACTTGACATGTTGCTTAACTGCACTAGAGTCACAGAGTCTTTGTGGGTTTTAATTTCTTCTTCCAGGGTTATTCAAACTCATTTCCTTCCTACCCCTCCAAACTCCTAGAAGGAATAAGTAGAGTCAAAGAATGCTTTTCATCATAGGAAAAAAAGTAGCCAGAGAGATTCAGAGTCTTCTTATTATTACCCTGACAATAAGAGGCAGAGCTGGGACCTGAATCCAGGTCTTATGCATTTTTATTTATTTATTTTTTTGAGACAGAGTTTCACTTTGTTGCCTTGGGTAGAGTCATAGCTCACAGCAACCTCAAACTCCTGGGCTCAAGCAGTTTGCTTGCCTCAGCCTCCCCAGGAGCTGGGACTACAGCCCGCCACTACGCCTGGTTATTTAGAGATGTGTTCTTGCTCTTGCTCAGGCTACTCTCAAACTTGTGAGCTCAAGCAATCCACTGCCTCGGCCTCCCAGAGTGCTAGGATTATAGGCGTGAGCCATGGTGCCCAGCCCTATCTTATTGAACATTTTAACTGGATATGCTTAGGGTGCCAAATCACCAGCCTCTGTCCCCAACAGAAGTCAGGGAACAACAGCACAGTGAAATAGCATTGCTGGCCAAGCTCAGAGGCTGAGACAAGAGAATTGCTTGAGCATAAGAGTTTGAGGTTGTTGTGGGCTATGATGCTATGGCAATCTACCAAGGGCAACAAAATAAGACTCTATCTCAAAAAAAAAATAAAAATAAAAAGGTTTGGTGCCCATAGCACAGTGGTTATTGCACCGGCCACATACACCAAGGCTGGCAGGTTGGGCCTGCCAAACAACAATGACAACTACAACAAAAAAATAGCCGGGCATTGTGGCAGTTGCCTATAGTTCCAGCCGCATGGGAGGCTGAGGCAGGAGAATCACTTAAGCCCAGGAGTTTGAGGTTGCTGTGACCTGTGATGCCATAGCACTCTACCGAGGGTGACATAATGAGACTGTCTTAAAAAAAAAAAGAAAGAAAGAATAGCATTGCTATGGTGCTACTCTCCTGATGTCATATGCCACTTTCTGTTTGTGGGACCTGGGGTAAGTTATTGAATTCTCTGGGCTTCAGTTCTTCATCTATGAAATATGGACCATGACATCTAACTCACTAGTTTATTATAAATATTTGAAGTATTTATTATAAATATTATAAACTTGGCTAGATATCTGTCTCATAAATGCTATCTTTTTCTACACCTTCTAATCCCTTCCCTGGAGCTTGGTGTGTTAGAAACATCTTTCTTAATCAAAAACTATACCTTCCCTAGCAGAGAAAGGGAAGGACGGAGAGAGGTGGGGTCTTGGTGTGTGCCACACCTTTTGAGGGCAAGAATGATTGTAAGAGGGACTATACCTAACGCAATCAGTGAAACTTGGTACCCTCAATGAATCCCCAACAATAATTTTTTTTTAAAAAACTATACCTTTCCATATCTTTTTTCTGTTTTCAGAATTGCCTAAAATTTGTCTATCAGTCAACAATACTGGCTAGGTGTGGTGACTCACACCTATAATTCTAACACTTTGGAAGGTTAATGCAGATGGATTACTTGAGCTCAGGAGTTCAACATCAGCCTGAGGAAAAGTGAGACCTCCATCTTTGCCAAAAATATGGAAAAAGTAGCTGGGTGTTGTGGTAGGTGACTACAGTTCTAGCTACTCAGAGGCTGAGGTAAGAGGATTGCTTGAGCCCAGCAGTTTGAGGTCGCTGTGAGCTACCATGTCACAGCACTCTATTCAGGGTAATAGAGTGAGATTCTGTCTCAAAAAAATAATAATAATAATTTTAAAAAATACTGTGGACCACTATTCTGTACCAGGCACTGTTCTAGGTGTTAGGAATACAGCCATGAACAGGGTAAGCTGAATTCCTACTCCCTGGAGTTGGAGTTTCCACTCTAGAGACCTCAAGTGTATTGGGGGGAGGTGGCAGAAGACGGGAAGAAAATCGAAGGAATAAGTAGAATTTAATGCATATTCAAAGTAGAATTTAATGCATGTATATTGGGAGATGACAAATGTTATGAATGAAAAGTAAAGTGGAGAAGTAGAATAGGATACAAGGGGGAGCACACCCAAGCTGGGAAAGGTCTCTCAGAAAAGGTGACATCTGAGCAAAGACCCGCAGGGTGCAGAAAAGTGGACCAAGAATAAACTCTTTTTTTCTAAACCGGAGAGGACAAAAACACCTTCAGGAGACACAAACCTGGGCCTAAAGGGATTCCTGGGAAGGTCCGGAGATGTGAATGGAGATGGCTGTCTCGGCTGTGTGCAGCTTCAAAGAGGGAAGAATGGTTGATGTACCATTCTCAACAGCCGAGCTCTTGAGAAAGTGGCAGCAAGGAGCACGGTTACCGCTGCCGATGAAGACAAAGTGCCAACTTCCCCACTTGTCCCTGAAAGCTGGGGAGGGAGGGAGGCCACTGAGTGCAGAGCTCCCAGGCCCGACCCCTCTAGGTATTTCTTTTTCATTTTATTTCTAAGACAAAGTCTTACTCTGTTGCCCAGGCTAGATTGCTATGGCATCAGCCAAGCTCAGAGCAACCTCAAACCCCAGGACTTAAGTCATCCCCTGCTTCAGCCTCCCAAGTAGCTACAGGCACCTGACATAACACCCAGCTAACTTTTCTATTTTTAGTAGAGATGGGGTCTCACTCTTGCTCAAGCTGGTCTCGAACTCCTGAGCTGACGGGATCCTCCTGCCCTGGCTACCCAGCGTGCTGGGATTACAGGGGCGAGCCTGTCCCTGGCCTCTCGGTTTTTCTGCAGGAGGGTTAGCATCTCTTTGTGCAAATAATTTGCAGAGTGGTTCTTCCCTAGATCATTTATGATTTATGCCTTCCTTTTCTAAGATTCCAGAATGGCTTTGGAAATCTATGCACTTCTCAGCTGCCGCTTCCCCTCAGCCAGCCAGGGCTGGAAAGACCTTCATCCCTGCTGCCTGCCAAGGCCAGGAGGCCCGCTCCCCTCCCAGGCATCCCACCCTCTGGGAGGTCGCCAGCCAGCCAGCTTTGGAAAACTGAGAGCTTGGAAGAAAAGTCACTTGAATTTTATAAAGTGGTAACTACTGTGGGGCTTTATGTAATAAAACCTAAATGCCACTTTCCTCCTAAAGCTCTTGGGTGAGGTAACAGTTCTCTTTAATGTCAACTCAGGAAGTTTTACCCAAGAAAAAGGAGGTTGGGGGGGGCAGTGTTTGCCAAATCAGGAAATGTATATTAACTGACAAGGAACTTGAAAAAAGAGACGGGGGCAAAGAAAAGAAAGGAAGTGGGAGAGACCAAAAGGTAGGCCTGCAAATGGGCAGACTTGGGAAATAACAGGCCAATTTTCATGTCAAGTAAATTCGGTTGGTTGAAACTTCCTATTTATTGTGGGTTGCTTTGAAAAACTGGAGGGAGAGAAAAATCTCAAACTTGATGCAGCCTTCATAAAAAGGACACTTAAGGTATTTAACAGGGGTTCCAGGCCGTGTTATGTTAACAGTCCCCTGCAGCACGGAAAGTCTACTCTCAGAGTTGCATGGAGTTGAGTTGCATGGAGTTCCCTATTTCACACCGCGAATCTAACCACAGCTTTCTGGGGCAATGCATGGTTTAAACAATGAGTACATTATGTAGTTCACATAGGACTTCCCTCCATCCCACCTTCCCTTCCCTGGCATTAGACCTACCTCACGGTTTTAAACATGGTTGGCACTCTCATAAGGATAAAGAAAAGAAAGCCCTATTTTAAGCAGGTGTTCAGGAACCAAGAAGAAATGAATCACTTCGGGAAAAAATGATGGTAAAATGCAAGTTCATCTGTCCCCAAATCGGTACTGAGCTTCAGAAAGTAAAATTAACCTTTGCACGTATCTCCTGGTTTTATCTAGAAATAGAATTCCAAGATCCGAAATACAAGGAATTTTATCCAAAGAATTGTTGCCATATTTTTTTTTTCCTGGTGATTCTTCTCCCTAAGTTCCAACCTCAGTCCTGGTTAGGGCTGCCTTAGTCAGGTGGTATCTTAAGGAACCAGGAGAGTGACCCACAGCACGCACCCTGCAGGGATGTGAAGCTGGTACGAGCTTGTGCGTGTGGCCACATCCATGTACCCGCTGTGCCTATCTTCATGTGTGCACGTGTCTGCATGTGGTTGCACACATGTGTGCGTGCACCTGGGAGTCTGTATATGTGTACATGTGGCAGTGGCATTATGCAGAATGAATGAAAAGACATTCCAGTTTATATGTTGAAGTCTGTTAGATCTTTCCAAATTAATAAACCTGGCTTTCATAGAGAAGGCCAGGGCTTCGATGAAAAAAATCCCCTCTTGGAGAATATTATCAACCAAAGAAGCTTAACTGGGACCACAGAGAGAAGAGTGGAGGGTAACATCATTTCCAGACAGATTTTGTCACAAACTGTCACCTGTTCTTGCTCAGGCTGGTCTTGAACTCTGGAGCTTAGGCAATCCACCTGCCTTAGCCTCCCAAAGTGCTAGAATTACATGAGTGAGCCATCCTGCCCAGCTCATTCATCTTTCATAGAAATTATCTACTCTCTCCTAAATTGCCTGCATCTCCCCTCCCCTCTCTTCTTTAAAGGGGGTATGTGATCTAAAAGATCTCACAAAGGTTTGGGAGTTTGGGAGTACAGTAGCCCCTATTATCTATATGGGATAAGTTCTAAGCCCCCCCCAATGGATGCCTGAACCTGCAGCCCTTATATATACTGTTTTTTCCTATATATGCATGCCTATGATAAAATTTAACTTATAAATTAAGCACAGTAAGAGATTCATAACCACAAATGATAAAATAGAACAATTATAACAATATACATAATAGAAGTTATGTGATATGGTCACTCTCAAAATATCTTATTGCTCAGTACTCTTCTAAATTTATTTATCTACTTATTTATGTATTTGAGACATAGTCTCACTCTGTTACCCTGGGTAGAGTGCTATGATATCATGGCTCACAGCAACTTCAAACTCCTGGTCTCAAGTGATCCTCTTGACTCAGTCTCCCAAGTAACTGGGACTATAGGTGCCCCCACAAAGCCTGGCTAATTTTTCTATTTTTAGTAGAGGCCGGGTCTCACGCTTGCTCAGGCTGATCTCAAAATCCTGAGCTCAAGCAATGCACCCGCCTTGGCCTCCCAGAGTGCTAGATTATAGGCGTGAGCCACCAGGCCCTGGCCAGTACTCACCTATTTTCTGATAAGGGGGTACTATGTATTCACTTTTCTTTTACGTGATGTCCCTATGCATGTAATAGATGTGTATTTTGTCTCCTGTTAATCTGTCTACTGTCCATTTACTTCATAGATTCAGTTATCAAACCCTCGGAGGGTAGAAGGAAAGCTTTCTTTCCTCCTACAAAATCCCTGTACACCAACTGGACATGGGTGTGATAAAGGAGGATGAGGTACAACCAGGAAGAACTGCAGAGCTGTTTTTCAAACTCTCCTGCCTGCGATACTTGTTAAAAACTCTCAGAGGTCCTAGCTGCAAAGATTCTGAGTCAGTTGTCCAGGGTGCAAGCAGGAATCAGTATTTTAACCAAAACACCAGTGAATGCACACATTAAGGAACACACCAGCTTACTCTGTACTCCAGATTCTTCCTGTTTCCACACAACATTCAGTTAACTCTTTCGTAACTGTGTTGCTTCCTTTTGGCCTGGATCCTATCTAAAAATAAATGTTTGTTTTTCCTCAAAGTAATTTGGGCTGCCAGTTTTAACTCTGTTCTCTTCCCTTGATCATTCTAGCCCTTTTCCTTTCCTCCAATTCTCCTTTCAACTCACTCAATGCTTCCTCCTTCTCCTTAATTTAGTTGAAGAAGCCATTTAAGGAGCTTCCTTTACAAAGTTTAAGATGCAGGCAGCACCAGTAGCTCAGTGGGTAGGGTGCCAGCCACAAACACCAAGGCTGGCGGGTTCAAACCCAGCCTGAGCCAGCTAAAACAACAATGACAACTGCAACAAAAAAAATAGCCAGGTGCTGTGATGGGCACCTGTAGTCCCAGCTACTTGGGACACTGAGGCAAGAGAATCTCTTGAGCCCAAAAGCTTGAGGTTGCTGTGAGCTATGATGTCACAGCACTCTACCTAGGACAGTAGCTTGAGACTGTCCAAAAAAATAAATAAATATTAAAAGTTTAAGATGCAGAAATTATAAAAATGAATTAAGACAGAGCCCCTATCTTTCAGAGGCTGAAGTCTGGTCGGGGAGACAAATAGATTAAACAGATCATTTCACCAGATGATTAGAATAACCAAGGTGTGAGCCTTGGTAGCAGGTGTCTCTGAGTCCTGGCTCAGAGAGAACCACAGTGGAGAATGTGTTTCCATCAGGCTGGTGGTTTTCCAGTTACCTGAGCAGGGGTAGAGAGGCAGCACCGATCCTATCTAAGCATCTCTGACTCAGCCCCCACCAGACTAAAACACAATATCGCCATTTGCCAATTTACCAGAACAACCCAAGAAGCCAATTATCAGAGGAAAAGAGCAAAATTGATTCAAAGTTATAATTATGAAATAATCAGGTGTGGTGGCTCACGCCTGAAATCCTAGCACTCTGGAAGGCTGAGGTGGGTGGATTGCTTGAGCTCAGAAGTTCAAGACCAGCCTGAGCAAGAGCAAGACCCCATCTCTACTAAAAACAGGAAATAGCCTATAGTCCCAGCTACTCGGGAGGCTGAGGCAGAAGTCTGGCTTGAGCCCAGGAGTTTGAAATCGCTGTGAGTTATGATGATGCTGGGACACTCCACCCAGGGTGACAGAGTAAGACTATGTCTCAAAAAAAAAAAAAAAAAGAATGAAAAAGAAAAAGAAAGAAAGAAATAACAGGTATACAAAATATCTAGGGATTGAACACACATTTATCAAGTTCATTGATTTGTTCTAAGCAGATTTTCTAAATGTGGATTTTTGTTTTACCCATTTGGGTATTACTTGGTTGGTGAGTAGAGGATCTGAGGGATGGATATTTACATACACCCCCAGGGTCCCCCCTCCAGGCTGCTATCATTCCCTTTGACCTCAGGCAAGATACTTTTCAGTTTTTCTAGTTCTTTTATCTTTTTTTTTTGGGGGGGGGGGGAGGTTTCCAACTTGTAGGAAAGGCATCGAAAAATACCTTTGCTCCCAGCTGTTCAACCATGACCTGAGAAGATTTATACACTAGTTGGGGTGAAATCGCCAGAGTTCTTGGAAGAGCAAATAATGTGCACACCTTTACTGAGGAGAAAAGGGAAGCGGAGGATGCACATTTTATTTCACTGCACTCTCTGCCGGCTAATTAGAAAACAGATTCATTAATGCTGGGGCCCAAGGAAAAAGCCCCGAGCGAGCGAGAAAGGAGACCAGAGAGAATTACATCATTTCCTCTGTATCTTCCCTAAGGGCATCCTGGTATTGGAGAGAATGACTCAGGCCGAAGAAATGAGGCAAAAACAGCTCAATTTCCAATACTGATTATTTGGACCCTAACCTTACCCAGAAGAGGAGGGTAGTCTTTTTGAAAAAATAAAGGAGGGCAGTTAACAAAGAGCACTCCACTTTTTTTCTTAAGTGGAGTTGAAAACAAAGCACAAAGGGTTTGTTAGGGTTAAATCATGGCCTAGGCTGCCCTTGTTCTTCCCTTCATAGAAAAGTCAAAAACAACTTACAGATTTTTACCTAAGTGCTCGGAAATTCAGATTCCATAAAATTCTTGGAATAGAAGTATTGGCTCAAAAGCTTAAGCTTTTTCTTAAATTCATTTTTTATTACTATAGGAATATCAGGCACAATGGGGCAGATAAATTAAGTTGGAAGATCTTTTATTAAGACTTCTGCCAAGGAGCTGTTACTCTTAGATTGAAATTGTAAAGTTTCCTGCCCTGTGCGAGTCTCATTAAGTTCGTTCCTTGCCTCCAGCAAGAAGGTGCACTTAGAAATCTATTGTTCTTGCTCAGGTGGTGATGGAATACTTATATTTGCATATGAATTCTAGTTGTTTCTTTTTTTCAGTTAGTTAAATACACTCTGAGGAACCCAGGAATGATCCTTGGCCTGCATCCACTGCAAATTCCTAAATTGGGAGTCTGTTATTCTGGCTGCTGAATTGCATTTACTCAGGAAGGCTGGACTCCGGACAAGTCCGTGTCCCCGCTCCAAGCTCCACCCCCTCCAGACTCCAAGACTCTGGAGCGCACACAAGCAAAAATGACTTGGGGAAAATCAAGTCTTTTAGTAATTTACAGCTTGGATTTAGAGATCCATCAAGATCCACTGAGCGCCTGGAAGACCGCAAAGCCAAAACTGGGCTTCTGTATAACTTCATTTCCAGCTCTACCTTGAAGTCAAGAGAAGAAAACTTAGTGACTATTTGCATCATCAGAAAGGGCAAGTTTCAGGGCAGTCCTGTGGCTCAAAAAGTAGGGCATGAGCCGCATGTACCAGAGGTGGTGGGTTCAAACCTGGCCCTGGCCAAAAACTGCAAGTAAAAATAAAAAAGGGGGCAAGTTTTAAGACTATTTGGGTTTTAAAAATTATTATTGTGGAAGAGAAGAAGAAAACTTTAAAGAACTTTTGCAATAAGATGATGATTAAGAGGTTCAGATTATAGAAAGAAATTTGGGAAACACTACTGATAGCCAACACTTCTACCTTTAGCGTGATTTTATCAGGAAATTATGGTATTGCCACTACTGAGGTTTTCATTTCTTATTTTGAGACGGAGACTCATTTTGTTGCCCTCGGTAGAGTGCCATGGCATCATCATAGCTCACAGCAACCTCAAACTCTTAGGAGGAAAAGATCATCATGCCTCAGATTCCCAAGTAGCTGGGACTGCAGATGCCTGCCACAACACCCAGGATATTTTTCTATTTTTATAGTCTCACTCTTGCTCAAGTTGGTCTTAAACTCTCGAGCTCAAGGGATCATCTGCCTTGGCTTCCCAGATTGTTATGATTACAGGTGTGAGCCACCATGCCTACCCTATGGCTACCCACAACAAGGTTTTCTTAGCAGATATCACAATTGATGCTGTAATTGGCTCCACTTGGCACAAATTGCAGTGACCCCTATATAATCCTCTCTCTTAACTATTTGAACTTTTCAGTCATTTCCAGGAAATGGTGGATTTTCTGCACCACAAAAGAACTGAGATTCTTTAGGCCCTGGGCAAACTTCCGGTCAGCAAGATTCACCATCCCCCACACCTGCTCACAGTGCCTGTAGTCCCTGATTACACCCTGACCTGCCCGAAGGCCTGTGGTTCCTTTGTAAAAGCCCATGATCTCCATTAGTCTGAGAGGCAACTTCTCAGCCTCCTCCCAATACACATCTGTCATATTAAAAAAATCCTTGCTTGCTTGGCGATCCTAGTTGACTCAGTAATGAGCACGTGGACCTACACCAACCCCCCCTTGTGGTATGGACAAGGATGCCTGATCTCGAATTCCCCAAAATGTGGCATCAGCATTTGAGAAGGTAACAGAAGCAGTAAGGACACTTTCACCATCCCCTCCCCCATGCCTGACAGTCTCCCCTGCAGTAGGTCCTAAAAACCTACCAAGGATTTTTTTAGCCTTCCCCCCAAGCGTGTTATAACACTCTGAGGGGAAAGGTGCCTTCCCTGCTCCCAGAGGAAAGGGGGATCCTTATTTCTGAAGAGAAACTGAGTGGACAAGTTTTGCAAATTTCCCCCAGTTTATCAGCATTACATCATTCCTCTGTCCATACCTATTTCTCCACCACTATCCACTTCTTCTTCAGACCTAGCATGAAAATACACAAGTCAAACCACTTCTTTAGTCTCCATCACCTCATGAAGGCTCTCCTGTCACATAAAGGTACAGTAAGTATTGCAGGAAGACAAAGCCCAGCGGAGAGAAAGAGCACCCAAACACCACGTTTATAAGGGAGGGGCTTTATACACTGGCCGGGAACTTACAGCATAGAAGAATTCCAAAATGGCTGTGCTCCCCAGCTGGCTTGGTCTTTCCCTTTCAATCTCCAGTCAAAAAGTTCCAACCCGTGGGTACCTCACTCATTGGCAGGTTTGAATCAAGCAGGAGATGCTACTCCAGCCCCCACAGAATTACAGGACTTCACAGAAGTGGAAATTTCCAAGTTCCAGGAAGTTAAGCTTACAAATTCCCAAGAGCTGAGTCACCATGGAGAGGACCCTGCAGGTGTATCCTTGTGGTCTCCTTGAGAAGACCTGTTCTCCTAGACCTCACCCTTCTCGGGT
>CAUYQV010110848.1:0-15500 GCA_963574575.1 Galagoides demidoff
CCCCCCCCCCCCCCCCCCCCCCCCCCCCCCCCCCCCCCCCCCCCCCCCCCCCCCCCCCCCCCCCCCCCCCCCCCCCCCCCCCCCCCCGAGGCCTGAACTTGTCCTCCGTTAGATGAGGCATTTGGACTAAAACAAAAGTATCCACAACCGTCAAACCCACAACAATTGAAATCACAGAAATGTATCTTAAGGGATAATTCAGCAAATAACATATATAATGGCACATATATGCAAAAATGCTCATTGCAACATACATTGATAAGGATTTGGAAATATCATACAAGAGTATAAAAATATATATAGTATAGAAGTCCAAGAGCTAAAAATCAATTAGCAAATTTTTATACTTCTCTGCCATGCCACATTATATTTTAAAACCATACTTTTTAAGTATTTAAATATAAAAAATGCTTATGATGCAAGATTCACTTTTAAAAATAAGAAAATGGAGAAGCTGGGAAAAGGTCATTACAAACATACATGAATGAGACTGTCTCAGGCTGTGAGAGGAACAGGCTTCTGCTACTGTGAGTCAGTCCCCACCCTTAGGGGAGCAGCCACCCAGCCCTCCTGCAAGGCATTACACCTCAGTGCCCAGCCCTCCCCACCTCAGAAGGTAAGGTCTCCATCTTCTTAGCGTGAAAACCTCCGAGTCATCCTTGATTTCCGCTTTCCCCCACAGCCCAGGTGCATGCCACCAGCAAATCCTATTACCTCTGCCTGCACAGTACAGCCCAAATCTGACCCAAATTCTCGTGATCTTCACTTCACACACCTGCACCACTGCAGTGGCCTCTGGACAGATCACCCATCATTTATCCTGATCTCCTGGTCCTCCCGCCACATCCATTCTCACCACAGCCAGAGTGAGATTTATGAAAAAGAAAGGCAATTAGCTACTAGGTATCTGAAAAGATGTTCTGTCTCAATAAGGAACTGAACGTTTACAAGTTAAGGTAACACTGTTCAGGGTAGTAACTGGCACAGAGTGGTCACTCAGTAAATATGTAATGAACACACGAGAAACAACTTCTCATCTTCCAAATTGACAAACTCCATTTATTGGAGCCCAGAATTGAAAGGGCTCCAATAACGTCACTTTTCACTTCCAGTGAAACTGAAAATCTTTTTGAAAAAGTCTCAAAAGTATCAAAAATGTCCCATAATTTCATATCTAAAATTTCAGCCTAGAGTGACTGTTTCCACTTGGGACAGGCCAGGGTTCCACAGAGAATGATTAATCCGGGGCACGTGGGTGATGGGTGTGGAGCAGAGAAGTGACAGGATCTGAATTATATTTTAAATGACCACGAGCTGATGGGATGTGGAGAAGCCCTGGGGGTTTAGTAGACACAGGAAAATGGACTAGGACCTTGCTGGAGTATCTGGGGAAAGAGAGAACAGAAACTTAGCCCAGGGTGGTGGCAGCAGAGTTGTTGAGAAGGAAGAAGACTCTGGATATATTCTGAGGTTAAATCCAGCATGTCGAGAGGGGCAAGAGATGAGAACAAGCTTCCAGAATGACTTCGGAGTTTTTGGAGTTTCGTGACTAATGTTGGAATCTCCACCATCTGTCATGTTTCAATAAAGAACTGGAACACTTGCATTTGGAATATCTGAGAGCAATTCTTGCCCATTAGATTCAGGGCATTTCATGAAGGGATTGCCAAGCCCCTCTGTGCAGTTCTGGGGACCAATTACAATCCCCAGCTGTTTGGCCAGCAGAAGCAAGACCCTGTCTGAGAAGGGGTAGGGGAGGAGGGAAGGGTGGGGTGGCATTGAAATGTAGGTACCTCAGCAAGTCCGGTCATTTCCAATGAAAGAACAAAATACAAAAATCCAACTCTTCATTGTAAACCACTACTGGGTGTCAGAACCCTAAAATTCTTAGGACTTAAAAGGCAAGAAGCCACAAGTTACTAATCAGCTGAAAGAAACCAGGTCTGGATGAAACCATCTCTAGACTCAGTCACAAACACCAGTCTCCTTTCCTGTGCCAGAAAACGCATCTGTCTGGCATGAAAACAAATTCTCTCTATTTGACAACAAGCTAAGCTAACAGAAGAAACATTTCCTTCTGTCCTGCCTTGTTCCAGATCTTGTGTTTCACCAGGGCCCAGGGCCCTGGAGCCAGACGCAGGGGCAGGACTTCTCACCCCACATGGGGGAAGCAGTGTTGAAAGCAGAGTATTTGAATCCTGGTCTTGAGGACTAAACATTTAGCTGTAAAACGTGTAAACTGTGTCCTAGAATTCTGGCTGTGGAATGTATCAGACCATGAGAACAGCATACCGTCTCATCTCTGTGTAACACAGAGAGGCTGAGAGAGAGAAACGCAAAACTATGTTGTTAGCTATGACCCTAGAATAAGGAAACCACTGGGCGAATTTATCCGCTACTGAAAATGAGAGCTACCAGAGTATCAAAGCCAGGTGAATCATCACCAGTTAAGTAGCAGTTATAAAATGTTGCCCCTGGAAATGTATAAAGATGCAGACTATCATGTTTGTCCATGACACGGTTTTCTAAAAAATGTTAAAACAGATTTTTATAAATAAAATCATAATAGGCGTACCTCTGTTTTTTTCAATGGCAATCATCACCTTAATAGATAATTTACTTATTTGTTGTGTTTATTGTTTGTTGACTCTTTTCTGCCTACACCATGTACACATATAGACCGTGACATCTGGTGGATATAGCTACTACTATGGTAGTCAGCCCAGGATGCAGCTAACAACTCAATCCCAGGTCTTCCTGACTCCACACTTGGCACTTTCTTTCTCTCCCACTCCAGCCCTGCAGGCCTAGGACGTCAATCATACTTTATTAACCTACCTACGTGCTACAGGACAATTTGGTTCCTAACAATAAAGAGATCCACCCTTTACAAACCCTCCTGTCCTACTGTGAGTCCTGTTAGCATGAGTTCCTCCATGCAGACAGGCCCTGCTTTACTTTGTTAACCTGAAGATTTCTGAACTTACTGAGTACCTACTATGTGCCAGGCACTGTCCTAGGTACTTGGGATGTAAACATGGGCCAAAACCCTGAATTAATTGTGGAAATTGATCCTGTATGCAAAAGCCCTCTATAAATTCACTCTAGATCTCTATGTTTTAAATCAATCCCACACTGAAATCTCGACCTGACATCAATTTCTGATGTTTGCCTTTAAGATAAGCAGGTAATAGGACTTATTGTACTCCAGGTTTCTGGATTTTTTATTAACAGTATCTTACCTTACTATAAGTGAATAGGTGTTCACATCCCATCCCATAGCACACTTGGAAAAAAGCATCATTGATTGTAAAATATCTTGGGTTGCATAAATCCAATTGCTATTTTAAGGAGATGTCTCATACTGCTAACCAAGAGGCTAAACTGAATTATTACAGAATTCTGAAATAAACCTCCTAAGCCTTTCATGAATCTTTGTGATTCTGCTTGCATCTGACCATACTGGTCTCCAGTCCACCCAGGTGGAGACTCTTGCCCAGCCAAATCATTGGAGGTTTTGAGCTAGAATAGAATATATGTAAAGTCATAATATCTATCTTGAAAATATTAGAAAAAGTCAATATAATGAAAAGCTTTACCTTGTTTCTTTCTTGAAATTCTTCTCCAGCTTAACCCAATTTCCCAAGTCACTTAGAGGCCTTTAAACAAAATGAAATCTTAATGATGTGTCTTCCATGAATAATTAATTGTTGGTGTACAATCTTCTCAACAAAATCCATTCTCATTAGATTAGAGGTTTTCTCAAGATATGTGAGTTCATTATGGACATTTTTACATCCTTCTTGTATCTTTCTTTCTTTGTCCATCTTATTTGTGTCTGTGATCTGAGATTCCATCACCCTCACAGCCTTCCAAAGGGAAATAGTTGTAAGACAATTAAAGACCTCTGAGAAGTGGTGAAGATGTTTTCCAGCTTTAAAACATGGCAGCTTAATTGAGGAGAGTAACAAAGGACAGGGAAAGCCTGAACTTACCACGGTAAGGGAGGCTGGTTTGGTTTTTCAGTGAGAAAGAAGAGCATCTGGGGAAGAGAGGCTTAGCTCTCTTCTTAAAAATGACTTCAGCCATCAGTCTTGTGTCTTCATGAGAAAGCTGTGGTGACCAGAAAGCCCTGGGAAGAGGAGAACATTGTAACGACAGAGTATGTTGTGAGTTCTTTTTAGATGATGAAATTCAGGATCACACACAGGATGGCCATAAAGGTTTTTCTTTCTTTCTTTCTTTTTTTTTTTTTTTTTTGGAGACAGAGTCTCACTATGTTACCCTCAGTAGACTGCTGTGGCATCCCAGCTCATAGCAACCTCAAACTCTTGGGCTTAAGTGATTCTCTTGCCTCAGCCTCCCAAGTAGCTGGGACTACAGGCGCCCACCACAATGCTACTTTTGTTGTTGCAGTTGTTATTGTTGTTTAGCTGGCCAGGGCCTGTTTCGAACCCACCAGCCTCGATGTATGTGGCTGGCATCGTAACCACCGTGTTATGGGTGGTGAGCCAGGGTGGCCATAAAGTTTAAATTGCACACAAACTTAATGGACACCTTGTACATAATGAGGAAACTTTGGACTCCATTTCCTTCACACTGGACAAATAGCTGGATGCTGCCATCTGTTATAGTTTTGGCCATTCTATCATAAGAACCTTGCACCTACAGCTTTCTCAGTTCCTGCTTTTAAAATTCTTCCTTTCTCCCTCCTTACACATTCATGTGTTCAATTCCTCCAATGGTTTCGCTGAATCAAACCAGATTTACCATATCTGTGTTTAAATTTTAAAAACTGATCTAAAAGAAGAGAAGGATCTCATGTATAACTTCAAACACTTGCTTGAATTTTGCCTCCTAAACATAAGTCTCTACATTGAATTACACCTAAATTATTGTTATTTTTTGAAGCTGTGGTCTAAAGAACAGTTAGGTGTAGGATGGACTTGGCAGATGTCAGGCACGGAACTTTTTGTTCTATAAATTTTTTACATAGTTATCATAACCCAGGAGACACAGCTTGTTCTTTTTCATCTAGCCCTTCACGTGCATTTTTAAGATCACAACATCATCTCTACAGCTGTCATTTAGAAAAGTTACATGGAATTTTGTTGAGTGGATACACTCTAACACCATGCTCCTTCCTCTCCATTTTTCACTCCTATTAACAATGTTACAGTGAGGACCTTTCCACATTAATAACTTTTCCAAGATTTAAAATTATTTCTTTAGGTTCAGCTCTTCAAATTACTACATCAAAGGGCAGTATAAATATTTAAATCCTTGCTAGATATTGTAAAATAGCTTCCCCAAGACACCATTACAATTTATGCTCCCGTATGTCCTATTGGCTAAACCCAGGTGAAAAGGGTAAGCTATTTTAGGTGGTCATAATGTACATAAGAGGGCGACTTTAAATGTTTAGAGTGCAAAGTATAATATATGAAGAACAGTATATGCAATTTAAAGAATAATAAAGCTAGCATCCCTCTACCCTCACCTAGTTCAAGAAATACTATCATGAGTACCTTAGAGGCCTTCTGTGTGCCTGTATTAGTATAATATATTGTGGTAGACAGGCTAAGGAGCTCTCCTTGACACCTCGTAATTTAAGACTCTGGGTTGATCTCTCTTATATTTTCACCACCTTGGAGATTTTTGCTTCTAATCAAGTAGAACCAATACAAGAGAGACTGAGAACTTAGATCTGTTTTAAGCTGCCTTTCTCAAGGAACGACACATCTCTGCCTTCTTTGGTGAACCTGCCACAAGACCTCAACTTAACCATAAAGGAGGTCAGCAAATGTGGCCTGCCTTTGTCCCCATACGTCACTGCCCATCACACCTTGCCTCTGCCACATTGCCCTTTTCTCCAAGACATAGCCTACTCCTGCCTTCTGTGTTAACCACGCCCTTATTTTTCTTTGTAGTTAAAAAAAAGGCTAGAAATCAGAAATCTGTGTGAGAGATGGATAGAAGTGACACTGTTTACACAAAGGCTCCCAAAAGAAGATAAGATGACAAAGTGTCTGAGTCACAGTCTGCTTTCAGCTTCCCTGAGAATTTGCCCTTTCTGAGAATGCCAGTGGGAAAAGTCATGAGAGAGCCTTGGACACCGTAGGAGTCAATACTGTTGGGGTATCTGAAAAAGCAGTAATTTGAATCACCCACTGGACTTTCTGATGGATGTGCCTGCTCTGTATTTTCTTCTGAATTCACAATGGTCTGTCAGCCTTCAGGAGTAGTTCAAAGCTACCCCAAGCATCAGAGGGGGAGCAGGAGCATTCATAGGACACAGTCCAGACAAGCCAAGTGTAGAACCATCTGGGGCGTCTCACCCAGGCATGTGGGCTCAGGTTATAAGAACAGTAGCAAGACAGCAGGGTCCTGGAATGGACGGTGCTCAGCAGACAGAGGCTGCCTCCAGGGCCCCTGTTGGCCACCCTCATCACTCTGGGGTTTCCTTTCACCTCTCTTCTCTATGGAACCTCCTGATGCAGCATCTGGGGGAGGCTTCTTTTTCACTTTGCTCTTATTCTTTGAACCATAGTAAGTTTTGCAACTCAAAACACCAATGTCTGAAGTCCAAAGAGCCCTTTTTAGTGCCTGTTTGTTTGTTTGTTTGTTTTTTCCTGCTGGAAACATGCCCCCAACAACTTCTTGGGAAAGGGTACATGAGAAGTAAATTTTCTGAGAAAATGTAAATGCATTTTTGAGTTTGCAACATAGTTTTTACAACCATCACATAGAAAGTCTGCATGAGATTTCATTGAATGGATATATCCTATTTTACCATACCATACCCTTTTTAAAAGAAATTGTTTTCTATTTTTCACTACTATTACTAATGCTACAATGGGCATCTTTCTGCATATAAATTCCCTCCCTGGACCTGATACCCTGCTGGGCACTGTGGAAAAATGTCAAACACAGGCCAGTGGGCACAAAACAAGAAGGTGACAGTAAAAAGAATAATACACACACCCATGCACCTAAGAGAGAAACAAGTGACTATGTTTTCCTAACAGTCTGGGGTACAAAATGGCTTACTGCAAAAACTAAATTTTTCTGGGCATTTATTACCCGTGCAAATTTTGGATTTTAATTTGTAATGATCTGCAATGTTTTGACATCAAATAATATTTTAAATTCCTTACCAGGCATCGCATCAGTGGCACCAGTTTCTCATTTGCGGACCTCCATGCCCACATCCTGCACACCCATCGCTCACATTCCAGTCTTGCATCCAAACTTGCCTGCTGGGCCTCTCCGCCTGCAAGGCTGTCCTCTGCTCATCCTCACTTACACCCCTAAGTCAGCATATCCAGACCTGAACACAGCATCCTCATTCCCCGTCAAACATGCCCCTGACCCTTCTCCCTGCCGGGGGTCTGGAGATGATATTCCCACTGTAAACCTTCCAGGAACCAGCTGATGTAATAAGCTGAAGACGTTTATTTCTCCCAAGAAAATTCTTAAGGATGACTAAAACACTATACTCACAAGGAACTTCCACTTACCACCCTTCAAGAGGATTTGGAGGTATCCTTGGTCATTCTAGAGTGGCTCAGAAGACCCACAGGAGTGCCCAGCACCTTGGTAGCAATGAAGCCAAGCTTTTTATAGCACTCTCAAGTTTTCTAAGCACTGTGTAATCATGATGTCATTTTGTGCACAGCCCAGAAACCCTTACTTTTTCTTTCTTTGAGACATAGTCTCACTTTGTTGCCCTCAGTAGAGTGCGGTGGCATCACAGCTCACAGTAACATCCAACTCCTGGGCTTAAGCAATTCTCTTGCCTCAGCCTCCCAAGTAGCTGAAACTACAGGCACCCACCACAATGCCTGGCTATTTTTGTTGTTGTTGCAGTTGTCATTGTTGTTCAGCTGGGCTGGGTGGGGTTCAAACCCACCAGTCTGCTGGGTGTATGTGGCCGGCGATGTAACCACTGTGCTACAAGCGCCTGCCAGGCCAGAAACACTTATTATACTACATTGCCATTGTCCTCTTTCTTGTTTCTCTCACTTGCAGACCACAGATACCCTGAAGGCAGGGACCACGTCCCATTATTGTGATATCCTAAGTGCTGACCCCACAGCTAATATTCCAGAATTTATGAAATGTAAGAATTAAACAATTGTTACTACATCTCTGAGGCTGATGTCTGGTATTACTGTTTTACAAATAAGGAGACCAAGGCTCAATTAAGTAGGATAAAAGACTGGGTTCCTTGTGGCCCAGTCCTTCCACAAGGTACTGGGCACTCCTGACCTTGTTCACAGATCTCTCACCACTCTTGCTGTGGCTCTCCTATTCCATGTCACAGCATGAAGCAGAAGGAAAGCCTTGGTTCCTACAGCCCCCGTAAGGATGACTGACCAATGTTAGAGCCTCTGACGAAGGGCAGGACTAAGTGAGCCCTTCACCTGACTCCTGCTCGCTCTCAGGCAGCAGGTGGTGAAACCAGGTTGGCACTAACTCAAGGCAGCCAACTTATATGCTGGCTTTTGATATCTGATATTGCCTCGCAAAAAACTTTGTGTTGAGCTAATTCCCTTCTGTTGGGAATCTGAACTGAAGAAGAGTTCAGCAGTCAATGACAGGGCTGAAACTAAGAAGATGCAGAGAGCCAAGCCATGAGACAGACCGAGGATGATGCAGATTGTCACAGGCAGAGGTTATCAGAAACTGTGAGTAGAGAAAAGCACCAAGTAGAGGGGAAAAGCTAAGAAAATTAGTAGTGAGAAGACAGTGGAACAGAAGCACAGAGAAAGTGGTGCTGTCACAGAAGCCCTGGGCCACAAGGGCAGAACAGGGAGTGCTTGAGTCACCAATGCCCCAACCCTTCCTCTGCTGCTTTATCCTTTCCTACAGAAAATGAAACCTTTCAAAGGAAAACTGAAGAGGCTATCCTT
Organism: Galagoides demidoff; assembly: GCA_963574575.1. Taxonomy (NCBI): domain Eukaryota; kingdom Metazoa; phylum Chordata; class Mammalia; order Primates; family Galagidae; genus Galagoides; species Galagoides demidoff. Next base: position 8,916 of record CAUYQV010110848.1, read on the forward strand.
GAGCACACAAAAATCAAGCTCATTCTAGATAAAGTCTATTGATTTTTTCTCAGATATATTTCTTCTTTCTCTACTGCCTTCTGTGAAAATGTGGGAAAACTCTTGATGATGTCAGCCTGGGAAAGATTTCATGAAGAGATTTCAGTGGCATTTGCAACAACAATGAAAACAAACAAATGGGATTTAATTAAGCTGAAAAGCTTTTGTATTGCTAAGGACGCAACAATTAAAGCAAATAGACAATCTTTAGAATGAGAAAAGACATTTACATGTTATGAATCTGACAAAGGGATGATAATTAGAATCCATAGAGAACTCAAATTAATTAACAAAAAAGAAGAGCAAACAATTCCATTTATCACTGGGCAAGAGAAATAAACAGACCTTTCTCTGAAGAAGACAGACAAATGACCAACAGTGTGGTAAAAAATGCTCATCATCCCTAACCATGAGAGAAATGCAAATCAAAACCACCCTGAGATAGCACCCAACCCCCGTGAGAATAGCCCACATCTGAAGTCCCAAAAATACAGATGTTGGCCCAGATGCAGAGAGAAGGAAACACTTTTACACTGTTGGTGGAACTAAAAACTAACAAAACCTCTTTGGAAACAAGTATGAAGAGTCCTCAAAGAACTCAAATTAGACCTTCCATTTGATCCCAAATCCCATGACTAGGCATCTACCTAGAAGAAAAAAAATCATCTCATCATTAGAACTCTTGCACCAGACTGTTTATCACAGCTCAATTGACAACTGCCAAGATGTGGAAACAACCTAAGTGCCCATCTACCCATGAATGGATTAATAAACTGTGGAATATGTATACCATGGAATACTGTTCAGCCATTAAAAAGATGGTGACTTTACATCTTTTGTATTAACCTGGATGGAGTTGAAACACATTCTTCTTAGTAAAGTATTGCAAAAATGAAAAGGCAAGTATCCAATGTACTCAATACTAATATGAAGCCAACAGATGATCTAATACATACCCACGGAAGAGAAAAACTCTATTCAATTCAAGTTGAGGGAAGAAGGAAGTGGGGGAGATGAGGGGGAAAGGGCATTGGTGTACTCCCCCCAAGTGGGCGTAATGTTAGGGTATATGGCACACCTCTTGGGTGCAGCACACAACTAAAACAGGGCTTTACCTAACAAATGCAAACATTATAACCTAATTGTTTATAATCTCATATTCATCTGAAATAAAATAAAATAAAAATGACTGACTTCTACATGCAAAATCTAGAAAGAAAGATGCAATTACCTTTCATGACATCACATAGTACTTGAGCATTTGCTATCAGGCCATCAACAAACTTCCCTTTTGAGAAAATCCTAACAGTAATCAAGAAAGCAAGTATCTTCCAAAAGCTCATGTGAGAAATGACTGATTCTAAAAAAAAATTTTAAAAATTACAAAAATTTTAAAAGGCTGATTCTTGCACTGAAACAGAAAATCTACAAGACCAGCCTGGAACACCTTATTATGCCAGGAAGTCAGGAAGTGCTCAAAAATAAGCCCAGGATGGGGCCATGTCAAAGGGACAGGACATCACTAGCCATTAGGAAAAGACAAATCAAAATCACAATGAGGTATCATCTTCCCTCAGTTAGAATGGCTATTGTCATAAAGACAGAAAATAAGGGATGCTGGTGCGGATGCAGAGAAGGGGGAAGCTTGTATACTGTTGCTGGGAATGTCAATTAGTACAGCAGCTATGAAAAATACTAGGGAGGTTACTCAAAAACCTAAAAACAGAACCCCAGATGATCCTGAAGTCCTGCTGTGGGCATACATCCACAAAAAAGGAATCAGTAGTTCAAAGAGATACTTAGATTCCCATGTTTACTGCAGGCGTATTCACAATAGACAAAATATGGAATCAATCTAAATATCCATTAACTGATGAATGGATCGAGAAAATGTGGTAAAAAAAATAAAAAAAAAGAATGAACTTGTGTCATTTGCAGCAACATAGATGGAACTAGAGATCATTATATTAAGTGAAATAGTCCAAGAAAAGAAATACACATATTGCATGGATCTCTCATGAGATCCATGAGAGCTAAACAATGGATCTCATCAAGACAGAGCAGAGATGGCCAGAGGCTTGGAAGGGTAGGGAAGACAGGGTATGAAGAGAGGTTGGTTAACAGATGAAGAAAAGGAATTACACAGAAGGGAAAAGTTCTAATGTTCAATAATAGATAAGATGACTATATTTAACAAGAATTTATTGTTTGTTTCAAAATAGCAGGAAAAGAAGATTTGGAATGTTCCCAACACAAAGAAAAGATCAATGTTTGAAGTGGGCACACATACACATATATCTCTGAGTTACTCTGATTTGATCATTGCACATTGTAGACATGTATCTAAATACTATTTGAACCCCATAAACACATACATATATTATATGGCAATAAAAGAACAGAAGGACATAGGAGCCAATTAAAAGAGCTCCCCATGGCAAAGATGGAAGTTTCATCAGAAAAATAAAATAGCATCAGTCCATACTAACACACATAAATGACCGAATAAATAAATAAATGGGAGACATAAGACAAATCTCCCATGAAAAAGAATTCCAAATTTATGTAGATACTCGGTCCTCAAAGTGGTGGGGAATAACTTCTGACTCCTTAAACATGGGTTGCACATAGTGACTTCCTTCCAAAGACTGTGCACAGTGTGGAAGGTAGAGTGGAAATAACTTTGCAGTAGAGAAACCCGACCAACAGCCAGGTGATCAAGGTCAACATCAAGAGTGTTAGGTCATGTTGATATGCGTACTCTTGACAGGATGGGATGAAAATGGCACTTCACTCTGTTATCTTCCTCCTAAAAACACATAACCCCAGTTGAATCGTGAGAAACAACCAGGCAAATTCCAGATGGAGAGACATGGAATACCTGACCAGTACTCCTTATAACTGCCGTCGTCACCAAAAGCAAAAGTGAGAAACTGTCACAGCTGAGAGTAGCCTAAGTAGACATGACAACTAAATTTAATGTGACATCTTGGAGGGGATTCTGGAACACAAAAGGGACATCAGATAAAGACTAAGGAAAATCTGACTGAAGTATAGACTTTAGTTAATAATAATGTTATCAGTATTGGTTCATTAGTTGTAACAGAGTTACCATACTAATATAAGCTTATAACAATAGGGAACTTTGGGAAATTTGGGGACTTTGTACTACCTTTGCAATTTCTCTGAAACTCTAAAACTGTTCTCAAGTTAAAAGTTCATTTTTTATAAGTAAAAGAAAAGTGTCAAAAGAAACACTAAGCATTTGGGGCAATGTGTGTGTGTGTGTGTGTTTGTTTTAGACAGTAAGGATTAAATCCCTCTAGTAAAAGAAATTGCTAAGGAAGCTGTAAGTTGCTATCTCATTAAGCAAATACTGTGGCCTTAGGGATAGAAAAGGAGGTTGTCAAAAATTTAAACTGCCCTTTCCTGAAAAATTAGGATCTGTCTGAACCACCAGGAGCTATGGACCTGGAAAGATAGTGTGACAGCCACGCTTCACGCCCAAGTCCAGGCAGAGCCCCTTCATTTCTTGTCTATCGCCCCAACAGCACCCTTGAATCTTCTGTGCATGTGGTTGGCCTTATTCTCAGCATTTTTTCTGTATGTTTGGGATATTCCCAAATAATGTTAAAGTAATGTTTTTATAATTTTTTTCTTATTTAACTTTCAATTTGTAAACAATTTCAAACTTTACAAAAAATTGTAAAAATAGAACTTTCAACCCACCTTCCCCAAATGTTAACCTTTTTTATCCGTAGTAATGATCAAAACCAAGAAATGAACGTTGAGGCAATACTGTCAACTAATCTACAGACTGTTTTCAATTCCCACTAAGCGCCTCTTCTGGCTCCTCGCATCTGGGGCGGTCCCTCAGTCTTTGTCCTTATGACCTTGGCACTCTTGAAGAGTTAAAGCAAATTACGGACCCATTGAGTTTATAAAGGTCTGTTCAAAACAGTTCTATTAAAGGTAACTCTTAGCCGCCGGGCAGTCAGGGAGCAGCGGTTCCAGACGACGCTGCCACCTCGAGCAAGCGCCGGGAGCGGCTGGAGGCGGGTGGGATCTCAGCGGACAGGACTGTACCCTCTGGGATGACAGACAAAGCAAGTTTTTAAATGTACGATCTCTTGAGCGTCCGCCACGGTGCAACCTCCTGCGTGCCTGGATTCCTCTCCCCATAAGCTGGAGCCTCCGCGACAGGGGAGCGTGAGCCCAGTTCACGGCCAGGGCGTGGTGGGACCGGAGTTAAACGCACCAGGTCTGCCCAAAGCCCAGGCTGCCGGTTGTGCAGTCCTGGAGCCGCCTAGAGGCGGTGGACTCCAAATTTGCCCAACTCAGGCATCAGGTACCAGATAGCTGTGTCCAGTCTTTTTCACGCTTTGCAGGCAGCGTCTTCCCGCCAGATCCCCGAGCTGACCTCTCCTTCCTCCAGGCGCCGGGGCGGGAGACATCCGTGGTGTTGCCGCGTCATCTAGTGATGGAAATGGTGAAGTGCTGCCAAGCTGTCCCTGCCTCTCCAGCCGCAGACAGGGTCTTTCAGCAGAGGCTGAAGCTTGAAGAAGCAATATGCCAAGATGTAATAAGAGCACTCTAATTTCATGATGTGATAAGCCAGTGTGATTTATTAGGAAGATGCATTGTGGTCAGAAGAATCCCTGCTCTTGCCAACGTGCCTTGTTCAGTCTCTGATGGTCCCAGAAACGTATTTCTCTCATATTTAAAATGGGGCCAATAATATCTACATTTAATATAGATACTGCCTGTTATACTGTTGCTAGATGAGTTCTGGGTTCATATTAGGCCCCAGTAAACACATTTCTCATCCTTTTCTCCACCTCGCCTTTGTATACATGGGATTTCCGTGACAACCTGGAGTCTAAAATCAAAGGTATAGGCTGGTGCCTGACTCGTGCCTGTAATCCCAGCACTTTGGAAGGCCAAGGCAGGAAGATCGTTTGAGGCCAGGAGTTTTGAGACTAGGCTGAGCTATGAGACCTCCATCTCTACATAAAATTTTCTTTTTCTTTCTTTTTTTTTTTTTATTAAATCATAGTGTGTACATTAATGCAAATATGGGGTACAATGTGCTGGTTTTATATACATTTTGAAATACTTTCATCAAACTGGTTAACAAAGCCTTCACTTCATTTTCTTAGTTATTGTATTAAGACATTTATATTCTACACGTAGTAGATTTAACATGTACCCTGGTAAAATGCACCATAATGTGGTCCCACTCACGTCCTCCTCTCCCCTCCCCCTCCTCTTTCACCTTGGTCTTGGGCTGTAGTTGGGTTATAGCTTTCATATGGAAGTGTGGGTGCTTATAAATTGGTTTCATGGTAGGGCTAAGTACATTGGATACTTTTTCTTCCATTCTTGAGATACTTTGCTAAGCAGAATATGTTCCAGCTCCATTCATGTAAACATAAAATAGGTAAAGTCTCCATCTTTTTTAAGGCTGCATAATATTCCATGGTATATGTGTACATATAGCACAATTTATTAATTGATTCATGGGTCAATAGGCACTTGGGCTTCTTCCATGACTTAGAAATTATGAATTGGGCTGCAATAAACATTCTGGTGTAAATATCTTTGTTATAAAGTGATTTTTGGTCTTTTGGATATATACCTAGTAGAGGAATTGCAGGATTGAATGGCAGGTCTATTTTTAGATCCCTATAAGTGATTTCCAAACATCTACATCTTTCCAAAAGGAACATATTAGTTTGCATTCCCACCAGCAGTGCAGACGTGTTTGTTCCCTTTTCTCCACATCTACACCAACATCTATGGTTTGGGGGATTTTGTGATGTGGGTTAATCTTACTGGAGTTAGATGATATCTCAAAGTAGTTTTGATTTGCAGTTCTCTGATGATTAAGGATGGTAAGCATTTTTTAATGTGTTTGTAGGCCGTGTTCCTGTCTTCTTCAGAGCAGTTTCTCTTCAAGTCCCTTGCCCACCCTGAGATGGGATCACTTGTTCTTTGCTTGCTAATACGTTTGAGATCTCTGTGGTTCTGTTATTAAACCTTTGTCAGAGACATAACCTGCAAATATCTTCTCCCATTCTGAGGGCTGTCTGCTTGCTTCACTTACTGTGTTCTTGGCTGTGCAGAAGCTTTTTAGTTTGAACAGATCCCAGTAATGTATTTTTGGTGTTGCTTCAATTGCCCAGGGGGTTCTCCTTATAAAATATTTGCTCAGGCTGTCTTCTTCAAGTGTTTTCCCTGCACTTTCTTCTAGTATTTTTACAGTTTCATGTCTTAAGTTTAAATCTTTTATCCAGTGAGGGTCTATCTTTGTTAATGGTGAAAGGTGTGGATCCAGTTTCAGTCTTCTACAGGTTGCCAGCCAGTTCACCTAGCTCCATTTGTTAAATAGGAAGTCTTTCCTCCACTCAATGTTTTTAATTGGCTTGTCAAAGATCAAATAATGGTAAGTAGCTGGGTTCATCTCTTGGTTCTCTATTCTGTTCCATACATCTACCTCTCTGTTTTGTGCCAGTACTATGCTGTTTTGATCACTATCAATTTGTA
>CAUYQV010110850.1:0-54087 GCA_963574575.1 Galagoides demidoff
CGGGGGCAGGGCAGGGGACGGGGCAGGGCAGGGCCTGACAACAATGTAAACTTTGATAAGCAGTTCTCCATACTCACTTCTCAACAATTATTTGTTATTATTACAGTTTAACATTATAAAATTAACAAAAATAATATAAAACTCATATTCTGACAAAATAGCCACATGGCAGTTAAAAACCCTATATTTCCTTCCTGTTCTCCAGCCCGTCGTGCATTCTTTCCAAAAATCGAGACTTCTTTAAAATGCTGCAGGACGCAGGACAAATTGTTAAAAAGTGGGATGTCTGATCACCCTATAATAAAAGCCGACCCTGTATATATACACACAAGCACACGTGCACACACATATATACACCTCCCACATACATCTGAAAGGAAGGTCAAAAGAAGACTAATTTGGCTAGATTAGAACAATGTAGGCATCCTTATTAAAAAAGAAGCTTTGCATGTATATCCCAAGGATGCTGGGTCATCAGCAACAATAACTTTGAAACTAAAGGTTGATTATAAGCTAATGGAACTCTACCTAGGGAGGAATATAGGCAAAGATGTGACAACAGAGTATTGAAGCAAGAAGGATCCTATGTGGCCTCTGTGCTGCCTCTGCTGGAAAAGTCTTTGCAACACTGGGCACCGGGTGGATTTTATGATGTTATCAATTATGTAGTGGCAGTTTTACAATGTAAACTTCTTTATCATGACTTTTAGGCAAAGTAATCTTTTTGTTTTTTTTTTTTTTTTTTTTTTATGACAGAGTTTCACTTTGTCACTCTCATTAAGTACCCTGGTGTCATAGCTCACCTTCAACTCTTGGGCTCAAGTGATCCTCTTGCCTCAGTCTCCCTAGTAGCTGGGACTATAGGCGTCCACCACAACAGTTTTAGAGATGAGGTCATACTCTTGCTCAGGCTGGTCTCCAACTTGTGAGCTCAAGCAATCCACCCGCTTCAGCCTCCAAGAGTGCTAGGATTATAGGTTTGAGCCACTGCACCCAGCCTACTCTTACTGTTTTCTGCACAATTTGAGTTGACATAATTACTTGGAAAGCTATATTTACATCACAATACTCTTCTAGCTTTATCTAGATAAAGAACTTTTACATAATACACTACGCATCTCTCCCTCTTACTTCAATAATTAGTCATTAATAACAAAGTATAAATATGTTACACCCTGCAGGCATTGGCATAGGGACGCAAATTTCCTTCTGTAGTATATGGATAAAAATTATAAGTGTGCACTTCTTTACAATTTAAGTACTAAACATTATAATCATCAAACACTGACTGAGAATCTACTAAATGCTTAATCAATATAGTGTAAGAGGTGTTGGTAAATGATGGTTTATAGGCCAAATGCTCTTGCTTTTATAAATAAAGTTTTAATGGAACACTGCCATGCTCATTCATTTCCATATAGAGTATGAATTGTTTGATACAGCAGAGTTGACTGGTTCTGACAGAAGCCATATGGCCCCTAGCATCTAAAATATTTACTATGTTGACTTCCATAATAAAAGTTTGCCAACCCTTGTATTATAGCATTGTGTTATCATGTGTAAATAACCTTCACTCATATACCAACAATAAATATGACACCATATTTCTTTGCTTTCTACTTTTGCTGTCTTTGCTAAAATAAAAAATATATGCTCTGCCAAAAAAATGCTGAAATATCACACTTAGGGGACAAAGGCTGAAAGCTGGTAATTATATTCTGAAATAAAGTCTATTTTAACATTACCTACATTTATTTCTGCTAATGACTGTGAAAGAATTTCATCCTTCAATCATTTTTCATTTGTCCACTGCTCCTTTAGTTATGTGTACATAATCTCACACATTTTCCTACTAAGCAAGTCTGCTTCTAGGATTATTGTATATTGTTTAGCTATCTGTGACTGGGTTGCCAAAAATAACCTCCCTCAGCTTTCAGCAAGTATCCAATACCATATATATATAAATTATCATCAGTTATGTGTTTGCCATGTTTTACTGCAAAACAGATCTGAAGTGAGTGGGTTTTTTCCTTGTTGGTCCACCTTCTTTAAAACCGTCCTATTTTAAATTGGTTAGAATTTGTTCCTTGCACTCCCCTAAGGATGATTATTAGATGCATGAATTTCTACCTTCAGCAGAGACTGTAACAATCTTTCACCTATCGGCCTTAGAGATTAATATCTGTCTGGGTGCCAGATTCTTTAGAAACCAGCTGCCAAACGTGTTATCTTCCAAACAGTGAACTCTGATCTTATCATTCTCTTTTGAAAAAAGGCCCCAGCATTTAGAAACCCATCCCATTGATCTGTGAATTACACAAACCTTACAGGTTTGGGTTTTGATTTCCCTCAAATACACCTTCCATGATCTTTTACACTAGAAATTGTTTAGCCATCTTGAAATTGAAGGTGTGTTATGCAGGAATCATGTACCTTCATTTGTTTAAAAAATGATTATCAAGATAAGTGATTCTTGAGTGAAAAGTTATGAGAAACACATTAAATGTGAACCTATGTCCCATGGACTGTTAAATTTTAGATTTGCAAGCATCTATGTATATGTTTGGTATCATGTAAACCAATCAAAGGGTCTTAAGATGGGTGGTGGGTCTTAAGATGGTGGGTGATAAATATAAAATCATTTCCCAAGTTAGCCTTCAAAAGGACCTATCTGTTCTCAAAGCTACAGGTTTTAATTCTGTATTGCAGTTTTGTAGGAGGGGAAATGTCAGTTCTCTATATAGGATGAGGAACAACAATGCTTAGTCAAAAGGAAGCGACAGCCTTCGATGGAACTGGCTTTTCTTTCTCCCTTTCCATTTCTATTTGCCAAACTGCCTGCTCTGCTTTTTACGTAAAACTGCCGAGTTCTTATTAATCAAGATTCTAATACATTCCAGATGAATAAACAATGTCAGGACTGCAGCATGTACCGTTCTCCTTAAACCCAGGATTTATTGGAGTTGCCCATTCCAAGATCTCTTAATTTTAAAAAGATGGTTTATTGTTCCTCTTTCTACAGCAGGGGCCTAATAAATGCACTGAAACTATGACTTTGTCCCGCTGCAATACAATATTCAAAGAGATTTCCAGCCCTACCGTGTAACATTACCCAAATCCTTTGAAACCCTAAGTAGTTTGCTCAAACTCAATCACTCATATACAGAAATCATAGACAATCAATACAAATGCAATATGCTAGCGATGACATTACAGAAACAATGTCCCAGAACCCTGTGCAGCAGGCCTCGGTGCGTGCAGCATCCACCGTACCTTCCAAAAGCGGCAGCCCAAACAGAAAGCTCTAATTAAAAAGCACTCTTTGGTGAACAGTGAAATATTTTGCTTCTCAACCTTTCCTTATACAAGGAATAATTGGGGGTAAATTATCTACTACACATGGTATTGATTAACTCGAGCTGTGATTTCTCTGATTTCATACTGCTGATATTTCAGTGGGAGTTTACCGTGTAATTTAACCAATCAAAATATGTTCAAGTACGGATATTTAAAAATTAAATTCCGCTCAATGATCATTATTTTATGTATTTTTACGCATACCATTTTCAAGCTAGAGGAAAATAAGTCTTTCCTCATATAATCAAAAGGAAACAAGACAGGGAAGTAATAACAAGGTGGAAAGCACACATTATACCAATGTATACGGCTAATGGCTTTCGTACAGCATTAGCACCCTTCTTACGGCTCCTAGTTTACTAATGTTCTTACTAATACTGGACTCCTAAGGGGGCCTCTATAAATAAGACATTTATATAGAAAACCAGGAAAATATGAAAGGTTATAATATTAACATACCAAACTCATTTTTAATTAAAGAAATAAAAAAGCCCAGTCTTTAGGGGGTTGGGGAAAATAAGGTAGTCAAATGAGACCAATTAACTTCATTAGCTCCTGCAAATACCTAGTTTTCTAACACATTCCTATTTTTCCATCTGCTCCACTGTTAAATGTGTCTACAAATTAACATTTTATTTATGATTCAGGTTCTGATTCATAAAAATCATGCACATATTATACAAAAACTTAATACTTTGTGGAAAAATACAGAGCACTACATTGCAACTTATTTATCAGTATTTTTTTCCTTCTTGAACAAAGCAATCTGTATTATAAAATACCATAAACTGGAAAATCAGTTACATGAGTTCCAGTTATTTCTGTCTTTCAGACAAGGTATTTTCCCTGGATATATTTGAAGAAGGCAAAATTGTGCTTTTTCTATGTCCTCCTTTCTTTATTCTGATCTCATAGTAAATGGCAAAGGAGTTTCTTATTCAGTATCTCGTGAAGTTCTCCTCACTCTGGCCTGACATTCACATTGACTGCAAGGCCCACAGTGCATCCATAATGTGCGGGAAATGCCTCATGTCTGAGTTTTCAATGCTGGGCAAGGGTCTATGCTTTCTACTGGCTTACAGACCTTTCAAAATATGTTGCAAGGATAAACAAAAATCAGAGTGGTTAAATAGCATATGCTAATTTCATTTTAAGTACTTCTAAAAACCTCATCCATAAGACAAACCAACTTTCTTCACACAGTATTTACTACCATTCAACCGTTCTTCAACTGAGAACACAGGCATTTTTATAAGTGGACTCAAGAGTTATTTAATTTCACTTTAACTTCTGTAAGTAACTCTTTATCCCTTGCTGACATGCCATTTTATTATTTTATTATTTACGGCTGTACTCGTTTGTAAATCAAATCCATACCCCTCTTATGATAACAGAAAAAAACACAAAAATGAAGAAAGAATTTTCCTTCTGAACCCAATAATTCCAAGAATATATGTTTCTACAAATTACTACGTTGGTCCCTGGCCTAGGCCTTTTCTGACGGGGCACCTGAAGTATAAATTACTGCTGTATTTTCATTTCTTAGCTCTGCCACATTCTTGGAACATTACTGATCTTGAAGAGAAGCCTGCCACATTCAGGAGAAATTAGGGGAAACAACTTGAGTTCAAAAGCATTAGATTCATCGTTTTTGTGACTTATACTAATTTTACCTTCTATGCAGCAAAATTGAATATCAATTTATTCTATCTGTTCTACTTCAAAAAAGTTAGGATGCCTAAAGAGGTGTTTATATTTGGGGTTTTAAATTTTTTGAATGAAAAGGCTCCATAGTTCATGGGGAAAAGGAAAAGGCATGTTTCTTCTTAGAGTTTATGCTTCGAGGCAGGATTGCTTGAGCTCAGCAGATCGAGACCAGCCTGAGCAAGAGAGAGACCTGTCTCTAAAAATAGCGGACTATTGTGGCAGGTGTCTGTAGTTCCAGCTATGTGGGAGGCTGAAGCAAGATCTCCTGAGCCCATGAGTTTCAGATTGCTGTGAGCTACAATGCCACAACACTCTACCAGGGGTGACAAAGTGAGACTGTATCTCAAAAAAAAAAAAAAAAGTTGGTGCCTCAAAATATATATTTGATAATATGCAATGGGGCTATCATAGGTCAAAGTTACTGAGATCCAGAATTGGGATAATAAAATGTGTTTAATAAGGAATGATCAGCATATATAATTTGCTCAAATCCTCTGGAGAAATACAGATATAAATTGGAAATCAGTATCCAGGACACCATACAACATAGTACTGGTTTGAAGTATACCTCCAAAGGGTTCAAGAGCAGCTGTGTAGGGGAACTTTTTACAAGCACCTTACACCTGTCTTTGTTTTACACATAACATGAACTCAGATTCCTGCCATGACTCTTCAGTCACCCTGACGTTATAGTAGTCTTACCTGCCCTTGACATGGTGTGATGCCCTCACACAAAAAAGCCGATGTTAAAGCTGAAAGCAGCAGCAGAAACCATCTTGCCCAGCAGGCCATTATTTGGCACAGAGAAGTCAAATTCTCTGCCGTAACTCCCATGATAGTAATTACGGTTTTTCAGTTTGGGTTCTATGGACTTTGTGGACGTCATCAGCAAACATGGCCACTGGTGAATAACTATGGAACTGTAGGGCTGCTGCACCAAACAGCAAGATCAATGGAGCAAGGCAAAGGCATTGAGAGTCCTGTAATTACTGGTATGTATTTATTTTGTCTGAAAGATAAAAACACATACACGATCTAAATGAACATGTCTCAATCCCATTTTGATAGGACCAAACTAAAATCCATCAGGTGGAAAAAACAATATTCCCTGGTAATAAAATAACAACATATCCACCAGCTATCACTCAGGATAGCTGTCCATGAGTTTGATTTCCAATCAAATTCCCCCCTACCTACAGCCTAATATGTTTTAAAACCAACTGAGTTTCTTCTTGACAGATGTTGGTTGGTTTATGGCTGTGACTGATTTACAAGGACTTTCTCCCCAATAATTTATATTCAGATCAAGACACCTCCTAGAAACCCAACTTGAATGAGTATTAGGTAAGAAAGGATGTCGGTTCCTGTTTCCCACCTTCCCCTACATCTGAGCTTGGAGTATTCATAGACACAAAAGAAACGAGGGAAATAAGGAAAGCTAATGGCCTGCAGACACAGGAGTAGCCCAATGTAAGGATGGACTTGTCTTCTCTAAAACTTAATTGACATCCATTGTTTCCTGCTGCGGATTTTGTGGTCTGTTTGATTACAGATCTTTGCTCCTTGATTTTCCCCACCCACCCCACCTTCTCTTCATAGGTAGAGCCCTAAACTTCTGTAATGGACAGGTGCTACCCCTGAGGAGGAGTTTGAAAGGAATAAACTAGCACCCTGAAAACTCCCAAGACATTTTATGCAAATGTATTATGAATGAAACCAGAGTACAAATTTACTGCATTGTGGAAAGGCTATAAAATAGCAATTTGTCTGACTGTATGTACAATTTTACTGCATTCTAAAGCCTAGGTCTTGTCTGTTTCTGTTAGCCAGATGATTCAAACTTTTAAGTGCAAAGAAAATACAAGGCATTGCCTTTTTAATAATATGTAGTCATGGCATATGCTTTTCTTGTTTCCCACCTCCAGTGTGGTCCAGAAACACGTAATTGCTGCTTTTACTCATGTTATCTGATCATTATAGAACGCATGAACCTGTTTGTGATTACTTTACATTTTTACAATTATTATTGTTAACAGCTTTCACTATTCTGGAAACAATTGTGAATTTTAGTACTTTATGGGTTATAGCACTTTATATACAGAGTAAAAAGGAAGGTGGAAAGTTTAACATTTTTTCATCAAATCTGTATAAAACTGTAACCACCTATCACCAATATAATCACTACATAAAAATGTATACAGTGCTCTTGGGTTCTCATTGTATGGATATTTAGTAACTGAAGGCATTTTTTACATAACCTTTCCATGAATTTGATTTCTGATCTAAACAAAGCAAGTATTTTAATCTCTGCCATTAATATTCAATATTAGAAAACATTTGCTTCATTTATTCATTCTCTCACTCAACAAAAATTTGCTGAGTGTCTAATGTGTACAAGGCATGGCAATAATGCTCAGAAGATAAGATAGGAAAAGGACCCAGTCATTGATCTCAAAGCTCATAACATAGTATGAGCTCAAAATTTAGTAGTGAACCCTATGATCCATCAAGGTCACTCCAGCTATATACCCAAAAGAAATGAGAACAGAGTCTCCAAGAGATATTTGTATATCCATATTAATTGCAAAATTATTTGCAATAGCCAAGAAGTAGAAGCAACCTAAATGTCTACTGATAGATAGATGGATAAATAAAATGTGGCAGATACATACAATGGAATATTACTCAGCCTCTAAAAAGAAGGAGCTCTTGTCACATGATAAAGCAGAGATGAACCTTGAAGATATTATACTAAGTGAATTAAGCCAGTACAAAAAGACAAATGCACACGTACTGTATGATTCCTCTTATACGAGATATCTGGAGGTCGAATTCATAGAGACAGAATGTAGAATGGTGGTTGCCAGGGGCTGGGGAGGGAGGGTACTGGGGAGCTGTTGGATGCATATGGGATGTCAGTTTCCGCCTGGAAAACGCTTTTCAACTTGTTGGAGATGCTGGTGTATTATCGAATATGTATTTTAAAATGCTTTACATCTCTTCCAGTCAGAAAGGCTGGGCCCCTGTTTATAAAGAGTTGCGAGCTTAGAGTCTTAGGAAGAAGTCTATATCCCATCATGATGGGTAAAGCTCAACGACTTCCCCATATTTCTTTAGTTTTGTCAGTTTTTTTCTTCAATATTTTGTATAAACTCCCCTTTATATAAACACATAGGTACATATGTACACACACGCACATCCCTTCAATCTAAATAATAAAATTCCTTTAGGTTGCTCGCCCCTTTCAAGCTGTCCATACAGTACCATGTATTCCCTTCAATATGTACAGATGAGAGATTAAATAAAGACAACTACACATTACGTTATTTGTAACAAGAGGCACTCTCATATTTGATAAGAATAATAATATTAAAAGGCAAACAACATTTGCCTGCTCATTACCTTGTTTTCAGAAAAAGTCCCTCGCTTTGTTTCACATTTAGTAGCTGTTATTGATGATAAGGTTTGGGTAACGCCACCGGAGAATTGCCTTTATTCCAGCAAGACAGCATTCTCAGACTATGCCCATAGACTATTACAAAATGTACAGCTTGCCCAACATGAATCACAGTGATAGGATTAGGCCCAAAGGGAGTTATGACAACTCTCTACAAGTAACTGAAAGGTGCAAATGGCAGGGAGGGAAAAGAATTATTTAAAGAGGTCCGAGGTGTATGTGAAGAGGGATTAAATTAAGCAAAGGAAAATTCAGGTTTTATATCAAGAAAAAATTCCTAATGGCAATATGTTAAAAGAATAGCTTCCCAAGAAATGTGCCGGAAGCCTCAATGCTGAAGGGACTTTTTACGGTGACTGAGACAATACTGGAAACAGACCGTAAGGAAAGCCCCATGCTAGTGAGAGAAGAGCATATGGACCCTCCGGCTTTCCTATCCTTCTTCCTACAACCCTATTGGATTTTTCTGAGGAGGAAAGAAACAAACAAACAAAAAGATTAAGGATGAATTAGATTATCAGAAATGACACTGGAGATACGTAGTCTCTCCTCTTATAAAGGAAAACCACCTCCGTGGACATCTCAGGGGCTGCCTAGCCACCTACTATAATGTTCTGTGAAAATGTTCTACAAACTTCAAGTATTATTGAGATATAAAATTTTGTAAGAAAAAACATTAGCTATCATTTATTGAGTAGTGACCATGTGCCAGGCACTCTGCTACATGCTTTGATGTCACGTCGCTCACACTTGATGCACGCCCACGGGGTTTTACAGATGAGGAAACTGAGAAGGCAGCGCCAGAAAGAAGTAGATCTGAACCCAAGGGTTAGAGTTCAGAGCCTGAGCTCCTACTTCCTGGGCTACTGTCAACCACAGCGAGGAAAGTTTACCCCAGAGAGAGCCGGTCTTTTACTTGATCTTCCCACCCAGGATCAGACATAGATGCCAGGAAAGAGTAAGGCAGGTTGTTCCCCTGCCCTGGGGTGGGATCAAACCACGAGCTGATTTTAAAATGGTCCATTCTAGGTACAGGTCTCGACCAAGTTTGGATTTGTAATTTGGCAGGAACGAAGGTTCTGAAGTAGCCCTTTGATTCAATTCTTGTGACCCTTATGAAATAAACCTTCTTAAGACTGAGTTATGGTATCAATTTGCTTCAATCCAACAAATAGGTACACTGTTATATCCTCCAGGGGCTAATATCTAGCTGGGATCAGATTAGTTCATCTCTGAAGTAGTTGGAGAGGGCACTGCAGGAGCAGAGGGAAGGGGGCTGAAGGGAGTGGAGAGAAAAACAAAGAGGTAGAAACAGGAGGGGATAGCCGGGGTCCAGGCAAACCAGAATTTCAAGACTATTCATTAATTCCATAGGTTGTGCAATGAAAACTTGGTGAGTGCCTACTGTGTGCCGCACACTGGGAATACAGCAGCCAGTGCTATTTCAGACTTCATCAGAAGACAGATACTACCCAAAAGGTGTTCAGAAAGGATAGGACAGTGGACATACCAAGACTGGAACCTAGGGGCAGGAGGAGGAGGCTTTCAGAGGGAACAATCTTAAACTAAGGGAAGAAGAGGCAAGAAGGAGATGGACACCAGACCAAAAGTTAGGTCATGGAAGAAGTGGTTGGTCAATTCAAGGCAGGCTGGCAAAGTGAAAAGGTGGGGCTGGGGCAGTGAAAGCTACCAAGTTCTACATAGTCCAATTATACAGGGGGTGCAGGGGCATAAACAACCCAGCAGTTCATTCTGAGAGCCTTGGAAAGCTACAGAAAACTGAGTATGAATGTATTTGGTGGAGAGATAATAGAACCCAATGGTAAATGACAGAGTCTCCTGTGTCAGGCATGTCCTGGTTTCTAACCTCACCTCTACCACGTATTTACAATGTGCCCCACCTATGGCTCACATTAAAAGGTAAAACAAAACAAAGCAAACAAAAAACCAAAATCAATACCTACTTCTCGTGAGGTTGGCTGGAAGGACAAAGTAAGCTAAGGTCGGTAAGGTGCTTGGTGTATTCCAGGGGGTGCATTCAGCATTAAAAAGGACAGGGAGCATCACACAAGGTATGCAATGTATGGGGCCGGGGGAAGAGCAAGGGATTTGAGAGGAGAAAATATTAGGCAAGTTATTAACCTTTCCTTCAGAACCTCAGCATTTGTGTCTGAAAAACGTGTTTCAACCTCATGGATTTCTTTAAAAATTTCTATGGGACAATATACTCTTTGTGTCTAACACATAGTACATACTCAGTAAATTATAATTATTACTTCTATTGCTGAGAACTTATCACAAAACTTTATACCTTCGGGCATGTTTCTCAGGGAAAGAAGTGGATTTCCTACTGTTGTTATTACTCATGTGTTTATACTTATTGTACCTCTTTGGTGCTCAGAATACTTTCTCAACGTTATGTTATCTCTTCAATCTGCAAAATGCCCCTGAGAGCCACAGGGACAAATGAAAATACTGAGGGACCTGGAGGATGAGACTGTGTGAGGAATGTGAGAGGGAAGATACAGGTCACCAGAGTTAAACTAAAACGTAACTGTTACTCTATAAATAATATCGTCTTTAAAAAAAATTAGGGTTCAATTTCAGCAGAGTAAAAATACTACTGAAACTTGGAAACTCATTACTCAGAATATGTAATACGGTAGAATTATCCTCCTTCTTTTCCCTCCAGACCTGCAGTCTCTTTATTCCTTACTGCAGCAGCTCAAGTGTGAATGGGAGGGTCTGAGAGGAAAGGCAGATCTCTGGGAATTTATGTCCAAGGTCATCATCAGTTGAAAACCTCCAGTTACCAGCAAAACCAAGACTTTGGGGTAAGTTAGGATCTTCCAGGAGTGTCCAACTTGTTTTCTTTTCTGCCATGTACTGGAAGAAGAGTTGTCTTGGGCCACATGTTAAATACACAGACACTAATGAAAGCTGATGAGCTAAAAAAAGAAAGTTCAGGCATCACTTTCACGATAGTCGACACCACAGATAAGCAAAACTGTCCTCCAGCATGTGGCCTGTGGGCGGCAGGTTGGACACCCATGTACCTAACTAAATCTCTCACCTGTTTGATTGGCAGGAGCCAGGGGATGCTGGTGTGGATGTGGAGAGAAGGGAACACTTTTACACTGCTGGTGGGATTGCAAACTAATACAGCCTCTATGCAAAGAAGTGTGAATCCTGGAAGAGATAAAAAGTAGACCTCCATCTGATCCTGCAGTCCTATTATCACACATCTACCCAGAAGGAAAAAAAATCATTCTATCATAAGGACATTTGCACTAGATTGTTTATCACAACTCATTTCTCAATCACCAAGATGTGGAAACAACCTAAGTGCCCCTCAACCCATGAATGGATTAACAAACTGTGGTATATGTACACTGTGGAATACTATTCATCCATAAAAAAGATGGAGACTTTACATCTTTTGTATTTACCTAGGTGGAGTTGAAGAACATTCTTCTTAGTAAAGCATCACAAAAATGCAGAAACAGGTATCCAATGTATGCAATGCTAATATAAGACTGAAAGATAAACAACTGCAGCCTTATATATATGAGAGAAAAACACAATTAAATTTAAGGGGGGAGGGGGAGAAGGGAGAGGAAAGAAAAGGGAAAGGACAGGAAGGAGGGGGGTGGGTGAGCTCTCTTTAACAGGCACAATGTGAGGGTATACCGCACACTCCCTGGGTGAAGGGCTCAACTACAACTTGAAGGGTACCTAACAAATGCAGCAAACATTGTAACCTAATCTTTTGTACCTTCATATAAATCTAAAAAAAAGCGTAGTGCTCAAACCCTACTCCGAACGCATCTTCTTTTTGCTCCTGGAGTATCCCGGGTGCCCTCTGCAGGTAATGAGACCGACTCCCCGCTCAAATTTATGATTTTGGGCTATTTTCCATCTTTGTCACATCTGACACATTGAGGAGGCCTAATAAGAGTTTGTCAAATCAGTGAATGAATCCATCACTCCAGTTTCTCTAGCTACAACATAAAACATATGCTTTACTGTATTTTCCAATGGTTAGGAAGAAAAACAAAAAGCTCAAAGAATGTGTTTGCTTTCTGCCCACTCTTCTGTCTGTTCTCTCCATCCCCTCTTCTTTCTCCTCCCTTTCCTCTTTTCTCTCTCTGTGTGTGTTTAATTTTTAAAAGCCACTCAAAGAAGAGACAGAGCTGAGCCTCTCCAGACATGGTGGCCTCCCCTGACCAGCTGGAACTTGATTCAGCTTGTCTCCGCGGAATGTACTTAAAGGTAACCAGCTCTGTGGAAAGTCCTATAAATGTAAGCTGTGCGCAAGGAGTTGCTGACTCTCCCTCACTTACTACCGGCCCCCTGCTATGCTCCCATATTTTACCTTATCAGCATTACAGGAGCCGGCTTTTTAAAACAAAGCAACAGACCAAACATCCTAAAACTCTTAAGTTTTTACTAGAGTTATAAAACCTTTAGTTAAGTAAACCAACAATTAAGAGACAGCAGCACAATGGACAATAGTCTTTGCCTTATAAAGAACAGAGAGTACAAGAAGTCCCTGAATCCTGCATGTAAACAACCTGTTCTGTGCAACTTGTATCTCTGCTCTTCCCCAGGTCATGGGGGACTTCCACAACCCTTCCAAAAGACCCGCTCTGAAAACCTACGAGATAGAAAGACAGATATCTTTCCCTAGGGTTATAAATGCACGGGGTATAGTGTCCCTTCATGGGAACTCCTGTACCCCTAAACATCTTTCTTCACACTACCTGAATGATCTTTTTCCATTTTCTTATACTACTTGAAGCCCCCCGATTTGCTTATTGAAATAATAAAATTTTTCTTTAGAAAATACAAAAATGTCTGGAAAAGTTAAGATCATCTTGACTACTCACATTTTAACACGAATTTGCTCTAAGTAGCAATTCATTTTGTCCTTCTATAAATATTTACTACACATCTACTATGATTGAAGAAAAACAATTTCCTTCCTCACCAAGCTCATGGGTAAGAAAAGCAATATGCAAGTTATCAAAATAATAAAGTGGTGAGTTTCATGACATGGTAAATAAATACAAGGAGAAATGGAACCACCATGTTAACACTTGGCTAAGTATTATACTTAAGAGACAGGAGTTGTGCCTGGGGCAGTGGGTTAAGGGTAGGGTGACCAGATGTCCCGATTTTGGTGGGACAGTCCCACTTCTCAACAATTTGTCCCACATCCCGTGGTGTTTTTAAAAAGTCCTGATTTTTGGAAAGAATGCATGAATGGGCTGGAGAACAAGAAGGGAATATACGATTTTCGGCACCATATGGCTATTTCACCAGAATATGAGTTTTATATTATTTTTGTTAATTTTATAATGTTAAACTGTAATAAATAATTGCTGAGAAGTGATTATGGAGAACTGCTTATCAAAGTTTGCCTTGTTGTCAGGCCCTGCCTGCCCCGTCCGCAGCCCCTACTCCGCCCCCGCACCATGTTGTCCCACCTTACAGATGTTAAAATCTGGTCACCCTAGTTAAGGGGCACTGAGGCCTATTACTTAGGGAATGACTTAAAGAATGCCCCAGGGTGGGCCTGGGATGGCTTGAGCATTGGATGAGATAAGAGACCTTCAGAGAGAATAGGAGGGATTAAGGGGCTCCTATTAGCAAAGAAACTGCCAAGAAGAAGCTTTGCCTATTTCAAATTTTCTTTGAATATCAAGTTAGATATCTTTGATGGGTAATTGTGAAGTAGGAGAGAGGGAGGGGCAGTGGAAGTGACCAGCCCAGTTCTGTTTTGTGTTATTGGCTTGGACGGTTCTCAATAAACCACTAGTTAGGCACTGTTCTAGATTATAAGAGTATCTTAACACAAAGTTCAAATCTCTTAATCAAAACCATAGTAAGAAAGAGTCTCCTTTAGCCCCAGGATGCATCCAGAATTGGAACATAACTTTGATATTTATTTTTATTCCAGATTAGTATGAGGTTAACATTAACATTAGGTTACAATGTTTACATTTTCTAGGTAAAGTCACTGCGTGCCACATATCCTCCCATTATGCCCACCAGGTGGGAGCACACCAGTCCCCCTTCCTCCTCCCCTCTCTCCCTTCCCCCTTTCCCTCAACTTGAATTGAATTGAGTTTCTCTCTTGTGTAGGAGTATAGTAGTTTGTCTACTGGCATCTTATTAGTATTAAGTACATTGGATACTTGCTTTTCCTTTCTTGTGATACTTTACTAAGAATGTGTTTTACCTCCACCCAGGTTAATAGAAAAGATGTAAAGTCTCCATCTTTTTTAAGGCTGAATAGTATTCTATGATGTACATACACTACAGTTTATGAATCTATTCATGGGTTGATGGGCACTTAGGTTGATTCCACATCTTGGTGATTGTGAAATGACCTGTGATAAACAATCTATTGCAAATGTCTTTATAATAAAATGGCTTTTTTCTTCTGGGTAGGTGCCTAGTGAAGGGATTGCAGGACGAATAACTTTGATATTTAAACTTAATTCCTGTAGTTCATGTACATGGGAGACATTAATTCCATCCATCCTTCAAACCACCAATTCTGACCATGATCAAGAAACATTATCATAGTTGTTCTGACTGATGATAAAACATTTAGGTCAACAATTTTCTTAACCTACCTGTAAAAAAGGATTAAATTGTTTATTAGAATTTTCATTATAATGTCCAACTATGACTATGATGCTATAACTATTTAAAATTCAATAGTGCTCTTTTTTTCATGTAATAAAATGTTTTTTACAGCCAAAATGCTTTATTCTTTCCACATAGATACCATGAAAAAAAAGTTGCTACCCCCGTCATTATGACGAATAGAAATCAGACACCTGGTTCAAGCAGTTTCCAACTTTTTAACATCTTTGTATCTCAACTAGGTCTGTATGATATGACGCTATCACCACCTAATCTGTAGAGCTATAAGGATGAAACAAGAAGATTAAGACATTTATTCCTGCTATTTTTACTCTGCCATTTAGTCCCAACATTTTGAATCTTAGAATGTTGCATACAACAACTTTAAACAGAATTCTGTAAATACTGATGAATTTTTATCATTAAAGAATTTCTGGAATATACCCAACTGAGCTGATTAAATTCCTTCCTCAATTTCTTCCACAGCACAGTTAACTACTCTATTTTTTCCCATTTTCATTCTTATTTCACTGAAATTATTTTCAGTGGGATCAACTCATTTTTATTAAAAATATAAAATGATAATTTGATTCATTTATCAGTTTTTCTCATGCTACATGTATTCTGTTTTCTTTTAAGATCAGTATTTCTACCAAGTTCAATCTTTGTGATTCAAATTTTGAGGAATTACATTTCGTCAAGAAGATCTCCTTCTTCCATCAATTTTATTCAAAACCAGCTATTAGGGGGTATAATTTACATTATCATGATTCAGTTATTTTCATTATTAATTAAACAAAAGCTGGAAAGTTCTATTTATTTGTTGGCTTAACTGGGGGGGATATAATTATATATTTTGTGAGTTGTAGAGTAAGAGAGGAGAATGGGGAGAGGCTGGGGGAGGAAACAGAGAAGCAGCTGAGGGAAGAGAAATAAGGACACCATGAAAAGGAAGAAAGCACAGAGAAAGACCAAGAGTGGCAGAAAGGAAGATAGGAGGCACTAGGTCTGCAGGCAAAATCAAAGCATATTCCTTCAAGATAAAAATAATAGACACCAACAGGCACCAGGGATTAAAATAAACACTTCATTACATAACAAAGCATGACAATCATCATTAGGTCTTAACAAGTCATCTTCTGCAACTGTGTTGGTCAGTCAATAGTTACTCACGGCATACATTTTTTGAAAACATTAAATACAAATCTAAGTTTCAGGCAACTTCATGGCACTATCCCCTTCCTCCATTTCACACACATGCAAATAGCTGCAATCATGATGTTGCTTAACTCTGCTGTTCAAAATACTGGGTTTGGGTTTTGATTCTTGGTAACAACAAATTTAAGACGAAAAGGAGTGGCCAAAGAATAAGAAGAAGGAAAAGCTTAATTAGATTTGCAACCCCTTTCCTAGACTTAGGGACTGGCTCTTGGTAGAATTTATAATCAATGAAGTTACCATAAACTTTCCTGCTTTCTTCCCTGAACTTAATTACTATTACCTAGTTTACCTCTCCTCAGGTCATCAGAACCCTCGTACCACCCTAAGACCACCCTCTCCCCGGCCCAGACTTTCTATCCAGGTCTCTAGATAAAGCCTGGAAGAGTTCTATATATCCATCCTCCAAAGTACAGCTCTCCCCATGCAAATTCTCAGTCCCCACATATACAACTGTTCTCTAGTATTGAAAGGAAAGCGATCTGATTGAATCAATTTCCCCCAACTTGTGAATGACTAATACATGTAGCAATTTAGCCTTCTCAAAGGTATTTTTAAATACTATAAATCTTAATAAAGTTGAAATCTCTGTAATATTTTTAATAGAAGAAGGTGTTAGAAGGGAAATTTTGACAAGAAGCCATAATAAAAGCATGCTGTCTCTATTGGGTAGCTTCCCTCACTATTTCTGAACACGCATATTGCTAAGAGGTTAAACTTTTTTTTCTCAATAATGATTGCCAGTAGCAGAAACCAGAAGGCCTCTGTGATTTGCAAAAGACAAATATGACTGCTTGAAAAATATCCTGGTGTTGAACAGAGTTAAGGGCATGGAATCTGGAGGCAGGATGCCTAAATTCAAACCCCAAGTTCATCATTCACTATTTATGTGACTTGGGACAAGTTATTGGCTTCTTCTCTGTTCCACACCTTCCCCATCCATGAGTCGGAATAACAATAATAATTACACCTAAATCAGATTGTCAAAAGTGTGTGTATAGTATTTACAGCATTGAACACAGAGAGCACTATATAAATATTTGTTACAAAAATCACTTAGTACATATGGATTGTTCATAAGTCGCAAAATTTTTAATTTGTTTTACTTTGTGAAAGTTTCAATCATAATTATACATCTTCTATAGAGGGCTTATTATAAGAAAACTGCCAACTCTCCATAATGACTAGTTTGGGATTAGGTTAAGTATAGTTCCCTACTATTAATAATAAAACCAATGAAAGAAATATTAGGGAGAACCATAGAACTTCAGAGCAGAAACAGCCCTAATAGTTCAAATGTCTACAGTTAAAAAAGTTGAGGGCCAGAAAAATTAAAGAGCTCCTGCAAGCTCAGAGGGAGGTGTTAGAAGATTTGAACATGGAATCTGTGTCTCCTCAGCCCTTGTCACTGTTCCGTTCTAAAAAGGGAAGGCAGAAGTTTTTTCTATGATGTAGATAATGATCCTTTGGCTTTCTGAGTTTCTACTATGAACAGTGATTGTCTTGAAGGGAGGAGATCCCTCTGCTGTTAAGGAATTTCTTTATGTGAGAAATACCAAGGAACCAGCAAATTTCCCAGAATTCTTGGTCAACAGTCACGATGGTTATTTCAGCCGGGTTTAGGAGAAACTGGGGCTGCCCTTCTATGTAGACATTGTATGACCAGATGGCAGTTGCTCATAACCTCTCGGGTTTGGAGTCCAAATCCTCCTGGAGCATGTGGATTCTTAGCAATTCTAAGAATTTCCAGGAAGATGCTACTGTGCTGTCATCTAACTATGTAAAATGTAGACTATTGTACTGTTCAAAACAATCAAACACATGGTATTTATTAAGTACCATATGAATAAAATTTCTTTGAGAAATATTTTTGAAAGATTATTTATTATAGAAACATGGAGAATCTACCAAATGTGGTTGGTGGCTCAGACCTATAAGGCCAGTACTTTGGGAGGATGCCTTGAGGCCAGCAGTTCAAAGCCAGTCCAGGCAAGATAGCAATATCCCATGTCTACAAAAATTGAGCAAATTAGCTGGGTATAGTGGCATGTGCTAGTCCTAATTGCTTGGGAGGTTGAGGCAGGAGATTCACTTGAGCCCAGGAGTTGAATGCTGCAGTGAGCTTTAATGGAGTTACTGCAGACCAGCCTGAGCAAAAGAGTGAGACCCTGTATCTAAAAAAATAAAATAAATAAATAAAAAGAAAATGAAGAATCTACCAACACATCATAATGGGAGAAGGGATAGTCTCACTGGGGGAAAAAAAAAAATAAAACGTAGCAAAGTTCAAGACAGCACAATCTCCTTAAATTTATGACACAGTTGTGGGCAGGTACTTTGGAAAAATGAAGAAATACTTGCGTTCTGTCAGACATTCGGTGTAAAATTCTTGGGGCATTCTTCAGACTTGTTTCAAAATGAAATAAGATGTTGTGTCTAGTGGATGGGAGAGTTGTCATTTGAATATATTTACAAGGTCTGTTGTGGGACTCATACTTTGGCCCCTAGATTCCTTCCTCATTGTTGTATATTTAACTTTCTGTCTGTTAGGAATGGCAAGTTCCTCAATACCCTCTTGTTCAACCAAGCATCAGAGTATAGAGAAAAAATTGTTCCAACTCCAAAGGAGGAAAAAAAAAAGAAAGAAACAAGAGGAAAAAAGAGAAAAACTTACAAACCTTATCTGGGCTTTCATTCAAAACAAATTCCTTATCCAACCTATAAAATATTGCCAAAAGAACTCGCTATAGTACAAACACTCAATCATCAAGGAACTGAAAAATTTACGGTGGATTTCCTGCCGATTTGTGGGGCTACTGGATCCTGCTGTGGTAAAACTGGAAAGAATATGACAGGCATTTGAATAAACCTTTCTATCATGTAACTCAGCTTTTGTAAAGGATGACTTTAAAATTTGTTCCAATACAGCTTATGGAGCAAAAATGCAAAAAATGGGAAAGGGAAGCCAAGGCTATCACTTTTGAAAAGGGGGATAAATGAGCATTCTTTTTTACAGCAAGGTAGAGCTCTATAGTTGGCTGAGTAGTTCAGACAGACTCAAACTTGTGACCAAACGAAAGTAAATACACAGAATCTTTACACCTTGATTTATAGGCCATCCAGGCAGCCGTTCCTGCAGCAATGACAGTATGTGTAACATGCCTCCCCATTCGTCCTTAAAACAACAAAGATTGTTAATCAGAGAGCAAAAAAACACATCTGATTTGAAAGCAGGCATTCTGATTATCACCACCACACACACAGGATAACATGCTACCCCACTCTCAGAAATTGCTCCCTCCCTCCCTCCTCTTCTCCCAGCCAAAGTTTAGCGTTCTGCACTGGGGCCAATGGGCTTTCCTGCCAAACAAATCTGAGGAAAGGAAGGGGAAACAGGTCACAGGCTAGACTGACCAGGATTGCCTACGCCACGGAGACAGGAAGCTTGGGCCTCCAGGGGTGACCCTTTTTGCAGCTGTGCCCTTCCCCTTGACACATGAGCACCAGCATACGCAGTGATCCATGAAGGCAGTGTGGAGGGAGTGAGAGAAAGGTGATGAGTTGACAGCATCTGCTAAAAGACATCCAGGGAAGCTGCTATGGATGGCGGAGAAGCACAAAGTTTGGCAATCAGCCACCGGCACCACGTGCACAAAGAGCTTACTTTTAAGGGCTAAATTTTAAAGGCAAAATGTGAAAAGTGGTGGTAAAAAAAGGACGGAGTTTTTCCTTTTAGTGCCACCACACAGGTGAACTTTGCCTAGGAGGCTACTCGGGGCACCACAGAAAACACTCTGCACATCAGACCCTGCCCCTCACGACACGGGAGACAGGGGCTTCCCCTCTTCTGTCCTCGCTTCCCTTTCCTCCCCCTGCACCCACCCCAGACGTCTCGTGCTACCTTCGCATTCACCCTGCAGGCAGAAAAGTATTAATTTAAGGCATATCAAAACACATTTTATAATGTATAAATATAATGCCCAATAGACTCCTGAGAGATATGCAAAATTAATCCCACTTGTGAAGGCCTTAATATTAGCTCTTTCCTCTTGGGAAGAATTTTAAATCCCACAAAAGCCCTTGATTTATTTCCTTCCTACACAACAGCAACACACACTCACATAATTTTTAAGCAATATAAAATAACACTTTAATGCTGAATACGTGGAGACGGAGAGAGAAAGAGCTCTACTTAGAATGGATACTTGGCCAGAGTGTGAGTACTTTGGGGTCCCATTTCCCTGAACACATGAGCATAAGGCACTAATGGGCCTGCCTAGTTCAAGGAGGAGCGAGCTCCCTGATGCTGAGACGTGTTCAACACACACTCTACACTTCACTTACTCACTGCCCTTTCCAAAGCCTCATTAATGTGGCTATACCGTTCTGTTTAAAGGGCGTGAAGTCCTATTAGGTCAGATAGATTTCGTTCACCTTAATTTTACATCCTGAAAATATAATCTGTGATGATTAATCCTGAGCTGAAAGTTAAATGAGTTTGGCTATTATCATTAATAAATGGATCTATTACATCAGCATGTCTGGGAAAAAATGATATAAACATTATCTATTTATTCAGAGCAAAGGCCCATCAAATATTGTAATCTTTCAGTCTTTCCTTATTAAATCCTCCACTGGATAATCTGGCTTTAAAACAATGGTATTTTCCTTTCTTATCACCACCAATCCAGCTAGTTTTTCATCTGTAGGAAGAGAATGGTAGGGTTAGGACACGACAAAACAATGAAAAAAAAAATAACATCGGAAATCTAATGTGAGCTTTTTAACTAACCATTAGTAGTGAATCACATCAAAGTGGAACTCAGAGCCTCAGTGTCACAAGGACCTGAGTACAGAAACTCAGTGGAAAAACATGGATGTGCATTTAAAGCCACTCACCTTATTGTTTTGTGAGGAACACAGGTAAAAAGCAAGCTAGCATTTCACCTACTTTAGGCTCAGGATCAGAAAAAGCTACTATCTGCACTATATTTTCGTCGTTGAAAAGCACCATGCTAAATATCAATATTACTACAGCCACAATTATCTTGAATTAACAATTATCTCTCCTGACACAGCAGAGTAAAGAGTCAGAGATGAGCAGGCCTTAAAAAATAGGAGGAAAGAAATAAGGAAGAAAATTAACATGACTTAACTTTCAAAATATTTTTCAAGGATGCCACAATCTTCCATTAAAATTAATGTACTGGTAGATTTCCCTACACCCACAATCCGGTTAAAATACAAGATCCATCATATCCAAATTTTGTGACAATGGTAACTCTTCTTCAATCTGTGTGCAAATTACAAAATAGGGAAAATGTACTTCCTTACCTCCATCATTTGGAAAATGACACCTTTTAAGTCAATAATGCAATACTTAGAGAAAATGGTGCCACAGCAAAATATGACAGCACAGGCGATGCAAATTAGTGCTCAAATGGAGAGAATCGCTATTCATGTACCCCAAAATGTGGTAATTCCAATATTCCCTGCAACTTGTATTTTGAAGAGCACTTAAAATCTCAGTCCTCTACAGAGAATCAAAGTTCTTTCATTTGTGCTTTTTCCCTGTTCCTTACTCATCAGCCTTAAGTACATGACAAAGAAAAAAAAGACAAGTATTTCTAACAAAGAAGAGATTCAAGTAAAGGGAAACTCCCTACTCTCTAACCACCTTTCCCCCTCAGGGGTCTGTTCTCTTATTGATTTGAAGAGCTTTGTGCTACTAAGTCCCATTGATGCTAATGCAGGTAGTTATGTCCCTAAACTACCACTGCCCAAGCTCAGGACAGCCCACCGCCTCCCATACCAACCCAGAAGCCAGTCTCAGTAGCAACAGAACTGAAGAATATCTTGCAATTTCATCCCCTAATTGAGATCCTAGCATATGGCAAGAATCCAAGGTCCTTGCTCAGGTTGTTTATCTTTCAGTACTTCCAAGTCACTTACTGGCTAGAAAAGAAATTGCACTGTGATTTAAAGTGAAAGCAGTCAGCTTGCTGCTTCTAATTTTTCCTCCTCCTTTTTTTTTTTTAAATCTCATTCTCTCTTCCTTCACTTTTAACAAATAATGAATGACTATAACCATGGATCCTCTACAGACTTGCTCACCACTGCGAATAGTTATAATGTGATGTCACAAAACAGGTCATTTTTTACAGTAGATTGCCTAGAGTTACTTTATCACTCAGTTATTTCATGAACTTCTGGTTATCTTTCTCTTTTTCTAAACTTTTAGGCTCTATGACTCTCAAGGAAAAACAACTTAAATTGTGGGGAAACTGGTGGAGGGAGGGAGGAGAAGCTCAATTTTTATTCTGAAATCAAACGAAATAGACCAGCTGCCACTGTTGCTATAATCTGTCATACCACCCATGGCTTCTGTAATCAAAATGTTCCTGAGAAGGTAAAGTGAGGTAGTGAGGAAGGGGGTGAGGAAAGGAAGAGAGAGAGGCCTTGTTTATAAAACAAGAGCCAACTTTATGCAAGAAGATTATATCAGTCAAACTTATTATGTAATTAGTTTGGACACACAGACAACTTATAAAAATATACTACAGCATTCTACAATCATGATCTAATGCATTTCAACATATGTTGGTACAACTACAGCCTTTGGCCCATGACTGACATACTACAGTGGGTTTTGTGTAATGCAAAAGAGCCTTGTAGAGTATTTATTTTTGACCCGGCTCTGTATGAATGATTTAGAATTCATTCAAAAACAAACGTACTTTTCTTCTCTTTCACAGGCGACAAAAACTTCACAACGGATGGGAAGCAGAATTTCCTTTTTGATAACCAGCCAGGGGAAAAAACTTGTTATGCGGAGGGATGGACAGCACATCCTTCTATAACAAACATACATTTTAAACAAAAACAAGATTACATGTGGTTGTGATGTGGTTTTCAACCCAAGTACTTCTGATTGACATGTATATGAATACCGTGATGTGGAATGTAAATAGAAAATGTTTCAAGTCCAAGTGTTTTACCTTCACATTACAGAAAATAATAAATACTGAATAATGTAATACAAAGGTATTTCTATCTTGGGGTTCTAATGACTAACCACTTGAGCTCTGCTTTTGTGGTTTATAATGTCACCAGAACCCTCCATGGAATTATATATAGAATAAATGATAGGCAACGTTGAATTACAAGGCTATCAGGCTATAATACATAAAGTAAGTACCTAATATAGCCTTATAAATTACAGGCTTTTATGGTCTAGCATTTTACAGCATAATGTCACAAACTGCAGTGATACAATACATTGATAAAGGATATGATATCATATTAGGTTTCAAATAAAGGTCTCCGGCACTGCATTAGAGCCAAGTCATTTCACAGAAGCACAGGCTCAGGGCTGGAAAGATCCTGGGAGGACGTCACACTCTGTGCCTCCCCTGTCACCACCGAACATTGACTCCTCTTGGCCCTGCCCCTCATTCCTGACAGATGGCCATCCTGCCTCAAACACTCCCAGCACTAACAATAATAGGGGAAAATGCCAGAGAAATGCCTCAAACACATACACGTGATAAAGACAACCCCAGCATTAAGCAGCAAATTGGCAAGGTGAACCGCCCACAACATGCTGGACCCACTCAGTGATACTGTTTAACCATAGGTGCTCAACACTTTTACAAACAAATAGACCCTCTCCTTTCATTTTGGATAAGGGGTATTTTTAAAAGGAGCAAGATTTCTTACTAATATCTCTTTGTATCTCCTCCTTTTGTCTGTTTCAGGTACAATAATCCTTACCTGGCCAGACTCTACACCTCGATTCAGTCCCAGAAATGCAGAAGTCAGAGGCAGCCCTCCAGGAGGGACCATTCCTCTCTGAAGGACGACAGGCTTCTCTCAAAGTGAAAACCAAAGAAGGAAGAGGCAGTAAAGCCCACATCGAGTACTTGTGAGGTTTTCTGCCAACTAGAAGGTTAACACAGAAACACTGATACTAGCCTCATCTGTGTCTGACCAACCCTTTTCTCTGTATAATAGCAATTAAAAAACAAAAGTAAATTGCATCGTCCCATTGAGATGAATGAAGTTTATCTAACCTTCTAGGGAAATATTTGTTTCTAATTCACTGACTTCAAGGAGTGACCGAGGATAACATAGATGTTACTATAAACCATATAGAGCCAACTGTCTCACATACAAGAGCATCTGAAGACTGCTTCAACCTCTCTCTCACCCAAACCCCTTTCCATCCATATTGTCAAATCCTTGCCTCTGTTCATGCTAGGCAAAGCATTCTTTATAACTGTCTCACCCTTATTTTCTATTTCCTGGCTATAAAATTTCTTTTATATCCTATCACCAAATGATAGAGTTAGGGGTGAAGAATCAAGAGGTATACAGGTGGCCATAAAATTTGTGTACAATTTTAAATAATTGCACGTGAACTTTATGGCCACTCTGTACATAAGTTAAGTGCTCCGTTTAATTTCTGATGCCCTCATAGCTTAATTTGCCTGTGTGGTAATTTAGCTGCAGAAACTTTTTCATAGGAAACCAGGATTAGAAAATAATGAGAAAAGCAAGAAGCAGTTTAAAACACACGTGAGGCAATTCCTGTTTCTGTAAACCTACTTTGATTTGGTATTGCGATTCAACACATACTGAACAGACTGTGAAGGAGGGCATGTTCTTCCCGCTCTGCACACGGAAGGTAAGTAGGAAAGTCTCCCTTTCTATCTTAGAGTGAAACTTCGGCCCAAAGTTAAATTTGCTGACCTCAATCACAAGGCAGAAAGTTTATTTCCTAGGATACACTGATTGCAGTGCAAGATGTGGAAAATAAGCAAAAGTTTCTTAATGACTGACTTACTCTACATAGTAACAATAAGGGCTGACTTTTTAATGACTGACTTACTCTACATAGTAACTAGAAAGGCTGACATTTACCCAGCATATACTACCTTCTAAACTGCCACCACCTGACATACATATGCTCCTTTATTTCCTAAGGGAATCCTCTGGGCAGGGTACTATTATTAGCTCCATTTTATAGATACAGAGGCATGAGGGGTTAAGTAATTTCCCCAAATCACACAACTGTTAAAAGGTGAGGCTAGAAACTGTAACGGACTCCAGCAATATGACTTTCCTTACATAAAGGCGGTGGGTGATATACAGTCTCACCAAAATGAATGAACATGGCACACTTTAAGAGGTCTGCGACTGCCCAGAGCAGTCTGGAGTATCTTCTCAGGCAGGTGGCTGTAATAAAGCATGTGATCAAAAATAACAGAAGGACTCACAGGCGGTAACTTAATCAGCATTTACTAGAATCCTGCTGGCCTAAAACTAGCAGAAAAAAATCCTTCCACATCCCAGGCAGAGGATTTTACCTTTTGTTCAAAATTGGATCCTGCTTTTAAGACTCTCCAAGATAGCCTCTGTACTCTTCCAAGCGAATAAGTCCTTTTTTAGGAAGGTCCTTCCAGTATAGAACTATAGGAAAATTCTGTTTAAGGATCCAAGTGTTTCTAAAGACTTCCCAGCTCCGTTTCCTGCACTTCCTAGAGTTTGGAAGGTAAAATTTGGAACATGAAGCACCTATGACCATTGTTCTTGCCATTGCTGCCAGGTAAAACTTCCCAAACCTCTTTTGGAAGTATCGACTGCCTTGGGAAGGAGATAATGCCAGGCAAGAACACAGAACCTGGGAAGGAGGTGGGTGCCCTGGGGTGAAGGGCAGTAGGAGGGACGGGGAAAGTGCCAGCCTGGGATGAGCAGAGTGAGAACACTCACGCTGGGGAAGGCCAGGCAGCCTGCGACCAGCACATCAGGTCCCCAGACCAGGGTGCAAAGTTCAGGCTGGTCCCTCCCACCCAAGCCTTAGTGAGGGGAGGCAGGGCCGCTGTCAGAATAATACAGTTCAGTGTTTGGAAAGAGGAAGTCGGCAGAGCCGAGCTCCATCCGGCTGGCCGAGTCCAGGGCTAATAAAGTGTGAGCTCACGCACGTGGGGGTACGTGTGGGGGGTGAGGACGAAGAAATGAAAGGCAATGTGGACCTGCCAAAAACAATATTCCATCACAAATGAGACAGGGTACCAGAGGAGTCTTCTGGAAAGGGCCAGGCAGAAGCCGAAACTCAATTATATACAAAATGCCACACCTAAAACAGAAATATTGTTTCAGTAGGAAATCCTACTGATTTTTTTTTTTTTTTTGTCTTTAGGGCTTTACCAGGGACACCTGCAAATAAGAAAAACAAAACCAAAAAAATCCAGCAAGAATAAAGCACTTTCCACATTGACAAGGATAGCAAAGAACACAGATCTCTAAGTGAACGGCACCACGTGGAGTGCAGATAAAAGAGCTTTTAAAATTTTTAGGGCGCCAGATTCAAGTATTCCAGTGGACACTTAAAAGTGCTTAAGCACAAAACACTTTCCTCCAATGCATTAAACGCACAGAGAAAGACTTTAACCATAGCGCGCCGGCTTTGTGCAAAAGGCAGCTGGCACCTCTTTTTGTGTAATGAACAGGGCACTCTATCCAATGAAAGCACGACCAAAATCGCACAGGAAGGTTGATGTCAGCCTCAAACACACATCAACATCACCTCTACTCATTATCTTTTTTCTTAGCAAGGAGTCTCCGCCAGGCACGTCACTTTGAAAAGTTGCCTCCTTCTGTCTAAGGAGGAATGTCACCTCAGTCACCTGGTTTTGTACATCATACATTCCTACCCTTGCCTCTCCTACTCACGACATTGCTCTGTTCTAAGCTCTACCCTTGAATTAGCCAGCAGGTAGCAGGAGTCAAAATCTGAGTTGGATTCACGGGCCCTTGCCTGGTCTCTGGCCCAACATGGGCTAATTAAAAGCTGAGGTTGGCCAATTACTGGGCCACAATAATACTCCTATTAATCTCTCACAGGGTTTTGCTGTATCAGCAAAAACATTAGTTCAAAAACACCAACTCTACCCCCTCCGAGTTTATGTGTCTGCATTAAGTATAATTAACGTGACGGCCTTGATGTTTCACTAGAAAGCATTTCAGAAAAAGTCAGAAAAACTATTCAGTAGCTAAACAGGAACTGATGTTGAAAATATAGAACAATGTGCTGCTATAAACTATAAATTGGGTACATTTGAAAACATCTGACCCTTTTTTCCTTCAAAATTAAAGATTCGAAACCCTCCTGCCACAGTTGACTGGAGTTTGAAATATAATTTGCCAAATTCCCAAACAGTTGGTGTTTTAATCCCTCACGACTTTTAAACTGAATTGGTTAAAAAAAAAAAAGAAAAGAAAAGAAAAGTCCATGTCTGGAGTCAGCTCTATGAATGTAGCCACACCTAAAAAACAAGCCAATACTTTTTTTCCCCAAAAAAATTCATGAGCAGCAACAGCTGGAACTGTTTTACACGAGACGGCTGCGTTCTGTGAGAATGCTCTCCTTGTCTTTGTCTGCAGAGCTGAAAGAAGCGGGACTCAAAGGTAGTGTTCAGTCCCAGGAGGACCCTGGATAAACATGAGCCTGAGCCCCCAGCTCCCTCCTGATAAGGTCAGGTGACATGGTGTCAAAAGACAGCCAAGGAAAGATCTAGAAAAGTGCACACACAAGGAGAATATTTTTCTTTCTCTTTACCAGAGATGACAGAGAGCAGAAATGGACTTCAGATTTTCTTCTTCAGTTAAAATTTAAGACTGGAACTCCGCCCGTCCCTGGCTCTCTCGCCCTGTGTGTGCAAACATGCGTGCATGTATGGGTCTATCACGTGTACACACACACACACTAAACTCACTACTCTCGCTATCCTTTACTTCTTGAATTAATAAACATCAGAGTTTAGAGCTTGCGAATCTAAATTATCCAAGCAACCTGACTCTCAGGATGAAATGCAGCAGCAGCAAAATCAAAATGTGCCACCTATAAAAATCAGTGGAATTATTTCATCAGGAGACAGCCAGAAGTCCCCTAGTATTTCCAAACTCTGAGTTGAGAGAGACCAGCAGAAAGCTGGTGGAAAATAAAAAGGAAAGAGAGCGTCACAGGCATAAAGTAAGTCTTCCATAAACTAGGGAGAACTGGAGAGGAAAGTAGCAACACCACAAGTTATGGAAAGGGGAGAGTACAAAGCTTGACAGACAGACGTAATAAAAGAAAAGCGTCATAAAAAAGAGAAAGACTTGGAGAAATATTTCCAAGTAACTGAGACAGGTACAGTGGGAGTATAAAAAAAGGAGCCGCTAAGGTTGGAAGGAAACAAGATGAAACTGATGATGCACCTTAAAATGAAAACAACTTTTTACATGTAAACAAAGAGGCTTCCAGGGAGACCGCACAGACCCACACACACTTACGTGTGTACACGCACAAACACGCACGTGCGCACACATGGAGGCATCAGGCATCCGACTATTTCAAAAGCCACATCTAAAATTTCATTAAAAAGAGCCCAGCTGCTTCCTTACCCTGACTTTGTCTTTAAGGACTTAGCTAAGCTGAAGGAGTGGCCAGAAAAAGGGAAAAAAAAAAAAAAAACACTTCAACCCATCTCTCTCAAATTCTTTTATTTCAGCAATGCATTAAGCAATCTCCCTGCAGAGTTATTCTCTTCTTCCTGGTGTGGATAAAGCTCCCCCTGGGGAGCTCTGTAATTTCCAGCTTCTCCGAATTCAGGTATTAGTAAAGACCGCTTGGGGACACGCAACAATATAACTCTACATTTTCAGGCATTCGGAGAGAACCCCCTAAGGGTCCCAAGTTCAAATTTCTGAAATGTAGGCATTGTAAAAGGAACCTCGGGGGACTCCAGCAATAGAAATCTGCTGAATTCAAAGCATTTCCTAAGCCCTGGCAGGAGCCTTTGCTCCCACTGGAGGCTTTTTATAAAACATGTGTTGCTGACATGTTGACAGATTGCTCAGTGAAGTGTTAGGTGCATACACAGGCTGGCCATTTAGGGGGACATCAGTTTACCCTTCATCTCTACCTGAAGCACCATGTTTTATACATTACCCGAGGACAGGCAGAAAACAGACACTTTCCAACAAAGTATAGTATCACTTGGCAAAAGACAACCACCCCCCTCACACACACCTCTATCCACCACCTACAAAACTACAGATAGATTTTGTGGTTGCACTTCACACACACACACACACATGCATGCATGCATGTACACGCCTGCGCACACGGATGCACGTGCGGCTGTACAGAATCTCCCCCAAATCACAAAAAGGTCAGAAAATAAATTAAGTGTACAGTGCAAGGCCCGGGCTTGAAATTGCCTCCATGTATCAGGCCTGCCACCCTTTTGCTACACAGGCCAGAGCTCTGAGGGTATAATGAGCAAAGGAATTTTCTAATGACAGCTGACTGTTGGGAGGTAATCTGATCAAAGGCCGATATTAAATCCAACTTCTGCTCATATCAGGGTATTAGTGATGTACGACTTAATAACCCAGCAGCTCCAAAAGTGCTGCCGTGGCAACAGGATGGAAATTGGGATAATAATGTATTCATGGTGCTGGCGACCTGGGGCTGCAGTGCGCGCTCTCAGGGGAGGGCACTTCACCCTGAGCCAGACGTGTCTGGGCAAAATCACTTCACAAAGGACAGGAGTGGAATACTGAAGAGCTCTGGCACTGATGAGAGCGTCGATAAGGGGAAGAGTGGAATGAAGTGAAGGGAGGGAAGGAAAAACATTTTCAGCAGAAGAGCTTGAGTGGTGCTTCTCTGAAAAACTGATGGGGCTCAAGGAGCTCTCCCCGACAAGTACAACCAAAATGGATAATTATTAAATGAACATAAAACTACATTCTCTGCAAAGTGCTGGAGGATGAACAGCACCAGCTCGCGTAAAATGACAAGATTTGCACATCAGCCGTCATCGGCTTCCAGCCCTACCTACCACCATACAGAGGAAGGCCACTGTCTGTCACCAACAAAACACCCATTCTTCTCAATGGAAACAGATTTCCAATCTCGGCTACTATTTTACTCCTAGAGGGAAAAGAAAATATTTAAGAACAAAACAAAGGTCATTTAATAATCAGTCGCATCTCATAGACTATGTTATCTCTGGGATATTAAAAATCATCTTTTATTTTTCCTTTCCTGAACACAGAATCTGAGTAACAACTAAACACCTTTTGGGTAGGGGGAAATAAAAAACAGGATTTGGAGGACTGGAAGGGGGAGTCAGACATTCCATTAAACAAAAAGGAGGTGAGGAGAAGACACAGCATCTTGTGCCCAGGCACCTTACCAGTTAAACACGTGCCCACCTCGTCTAATCTAACCCAAGATCCCTCGGATCCCCTGGACTGAGGAAATGAAAGCACATACAGGGTGATTTTAATTCCAAATATCTTGTGCAAATTACATCATACGGGACTTACATTTGCTGAAGACATCTTTAGAATATCAGTGAATATTCCAAAAGAAAATTGATGGACCAGGCATGTACTTTGGGGAGAGTAGCAGAAAAAAGGACCATTTTTCTTATCTAGCTTAAAAATACCTTCTTTGCTATAAGGAAAAGGCTTTCTCTGTAACTAATACAGAATATCCTCCAAGAACAAAGAGACCAAACATACCAAGCAAACTTGGTAAAAACGTGGCCTCAAAAACACTCCTGGGGGGGCCTGGTCGGCTTCTCTTCTGAGGAAACTGACTCCGTAATCATTCTGACATGCAACTGAGGAGAGCAGCAAATCCTAATTTCTTATTCTTACAGCGCCTTATGCCAACAACGTACACATTGTACTCTTAAGCACTCTTCCTGCCTTTCCTAGTATTACAGATAATTTGCTAGTTTCAGAGTGTACTTATTACAGGACTGTCAGAGGAGTTTTTGTTTCAACAACACGTTAACTTTACTGCACTTATAAAAAACATTATGTGTCCCCTGTGATTCTGTGTGTTTAAGAGCAGCGAAATGTTATTGATCCCGGTGTGACAAATCAAGAGTTAGGTAATGTCTACAAAACTCAATTTTCTGCAAGACATAAAAATCCTTTTTATGAAACCCCTCCTTAAGAAATTCAGGAGAAAATTCAGGGAGGGGGGAAAAAAAGAGTATAAAGGTCAGTAACTATTTCTTACTAATGTAATCTAACTCTATTCTAATGACAGGCACGTGATCACCGAGGCTGATTTAAACTAATATTTATTTTCACTACTGTAAAAAATATCTGCAGGAAAATTTCAGAATGACTTTGACACGACCAGCAATCTTCCTCAGAAAGAGCATTAGATTGAAGCCAGTTTCCCCTCCCTGAGCTCCCTGTGACTTCAGATTCACACAGAAGTGTCCAACTTCTTGACTAAACATTAGGATTCTACCTGCTCCTATCTGTCTGTGACAGACTTTCCGAGAACTCATTTGCTTCTGGAATGTCACAGTGCTGAAAACATCTCATTCAGATTCCCAGGGAATCTCTTAATTCGCCTGATTTTTTTCCTCTTAGAACAGATATAAGACTGAAAATGCTTCTCAACCCTTGCAGCAAAAAGAGTTGTAAACCTGGGAGGTAACCAGAAAAAACGAAAAGAAGAGAAAAGAAAAGAAATCCTCTACTGTGTACCATCCACAATCTGGTTGCAATTTGTACGAAATCCATTTGTAGCCATAGAAATTTCACAACTCTGCATATATATGTGGATTTTTTTCCCCAACTGCTCAGGGACAGTGACACCCATACTGCATTTAATTAACAAGCAAATGTGATGCCCTTGGATGTGAACAATATTGAGCCAACTGCTCAAGTTCTTACCAAGATAAATGTGTTACCAGCACCATGGCACTACCACAGAATATCAGAGTAGCCATTCTCTATCGTTTTCCCCCCAGCAAACTTCAGTGTCTGATAGTACTAGCCTCTGTCCACCCCCACCCTCAACTCTTTCCTCTGGGGTTTTAGCTTCCACAGGGAAATCCGTTTTCCAGACCCCCTGGTAGCTCCCTCTTCCTCTTTTCTCTCCCTCTCCTTTTCCTCTGCTGCATTCATCATTATTCAGCTGCATTATAACACTTAAAAAAAAAAAAAGCTTCGAAAAAAAAAAAAAAGAAATCATTTGATTTTCATTGCCCTGGAGAGAATTAAATACCCCCAAGGAAAAATTCTGGTACATTCTCTGCACACATTTACATGCAGCCAGTGAAGTAAACATTTCCATAATTGCTCACTTCAGAACACGTTACCCAGTTCCTAGGTACAATAACTGTCAGGAGTCAATGAGGAATAAAGAATTTTCCTGAATCCTTGCACATAACCTGACTAGCATTAATAACTCCACAGTTGTACATAAGTTAAGAAATGGATTACTGCCAAACATCAGCCTTGCTCTGAACACTTGGGTCATGTGCTCTGTTTACTACCCATTAACAAAATAAATAGGTATTTAAAAAAAAAAAACCTAAGGCTATTGATAATAAAAGCATTTTACATTTTTTCTTCTACTTAGAATAAAAGGCAATAGCCAGAACTATAGCTTTTTTTAACCTTGGAAATTACAGCCATAACATATGGCTTCCATTTACTTCCAATTTTACTCGTACTGTGAGCTTCTTTGGTGAAGTTGTCTTCTATTGCTAAATGACACAATGAATGATGAAATTCAGTTGCTATGCTAGAAAAACAAAAAACAAACCATGGTGGTTAATCCCTAAGGAAAACTGGACTTCAGTTATGAATCATCCTTACCAGCAATCTTGTAAATCTTAAATAAAAGTCTTTATGTCCTAAAAAGTATTGTGAATAAACATTTTCTTTTCAACCCCAGGCAGAGAGGATTCTCCTCCTTCTTCAATCCCTGTCTACTGTCAAGGTTAGAGAGCATGCCACCAGCCCTCCCTGATTATTTGAACAGAACTTGCCTTGTGCAAGAGACACCAATGAGTAAGGCGAGCACGCAGTCGGCTCTGTTTTTATTGCATGCTTGCTGGGCTCCTCATATTGCTAAAACTACAATGAAGAGCTTGGGAAGTACATCATAAAACCAGCCCATTGGCTGTTATAGTATTAGTAATTTTTCTACAAAATGAAAATATATATACTTTGTTATCAGATAAATCTTTACGAGCCCTTCATCTTTCTCTGACCAACACTTTCCCCCCAACTCTCTGGTGTGGCCAAGATTTACTTAGTCTTTTTGATGACTTCAGACAGATAGTAATTGGGCTGTGATGAGGTCTCTCTGAGTTAAACAAAATGTACATGAAAAAATTGGGGCGGGGGGATTATTTTCTAATTTTAAAAATGTGGCTAGCCAGACAATCAACTTCTGCAGACAATAAAAGAGTAGCTCTGTGTGTTATAAACTATTTATGACATGTTCAAGGAAGTTTTTCACCCAGGCAGAAAATATCCTTTTAATAAGCCCTTTTTACTACAGCATGCTATTATTGGTCTCTTCTTTATTGTTGTTTCCATATTTTCGGCATAAATACAGTGCAAAAAAAGACAAAAAGCAATGCTGCACACAACTGAAATGTTATACAATTTGCGAAAATGATGAATAAAATTAAAACTGCCTGTCAAAGCAAAATGAAAAGCAATTTTGTTTGCAATTTTCATAGTAGCTGTGGAAAAGCAGCCAAATTGATGAACTGCATGCAGGCTGCGGTTTATAAGCACCCACAGTAACTGAAGAAGGTGCTTTGATTAGTAATAATATCCAGATGAACTGCAGCTTGAAATTCAGGCTGCTCCGGCCTAGCTGTGGGCCTTCCTCGGAAAGACAAATCTTTTTCTTTGCTCGCCCAAATTGATTTAAGAGTTAATAGCAGAACACGTTAGAAAGCTGGTGTTTTATTCCGAATTTAAATTTCATCAATCATTCCAAGCACTAACACCTGTGAAATACACATTCTATGCTCTTATTCCTGGGCCCCTCGCTGGGAGCCCAGAATGCATGCAGCAAATGAATAGGCAGAGAGGTGCAAAAACCACTGTTTGTCACCAGATTTTAACCAGAGTCCAATTTCTACTGAATCTGGTGGCTAATGCAGAGTAGGCCATATTCTTGAATGAAAGGATGAGTGAATGAATGGATGGATAAAGAAATTTATTTCCATCGCTGTACTCCACTTGACTTATATACCTCAAAATTTGATTTAGGTGAAATATGAAGCTTTGTGGGTGCCTGAGGTAAGGACAGTAATGCTATTACTGTTACAGAGCAGAACGACAACATTGGTCACATCACCAAAACTATTAAAATGTTTGCCAAACTACCATAGAATTCAATTATGTCAAGATAGAATGTTATATAACAAAATATGTATACTAGAACACATATAATAGAAAGATAAGAAATTGGGCTTCTTTCTTTCACATTCAGCCATAAATAATGCCCCAACAAAATTTTTCTCATTGAAAATCATCTGCCGCTGAGATCAATTTCTCTTTTTACCATCTATCTAAAGTAAAAACATACAAAAGTGTGAACATGTCACTAAAGTGAACATTTCTATGCTCATTTGAAAAAGATATCAATTAAATTCAACCAAATGAGTTAATATTCCATATCAGCACTTTTTTTTTTTTTAGCTTAGAAAAGTCTCCCAGATCCTCATATGAAACATTTGAATGTGGCCACCTTATTTGACAATATCCCTTAGAAGTGTCACTCATAGGTAAAAGTAGTGGAATTAAACACTAGGAAAGAGTCAGTAATGAATTTGAAAAAAGAAGATTGCTGGAGGCCAGAAGTTCAAAATCACTTGGAAATCATAGCAAGATACTGTCTCTAAAAAAAAAAAGAAAGAAAGAAAGAAAGAAAGAAAGAAAGAAAGAAAAAACATTAGGGAGCATGCAACACATGCCTGGAGTCCTAGCTACTAGGGAGGCTGAGGCAGGAGGATCACTTGAGCCCAGGAGTTGGAGGCTACAGTGAACTATGATTGTACCACTGCACTCAAGCCCGGACTACAAAGTGAGAACTCATCTCTTTACAATTTTTTTTAAATAACGAATTTCAGCTTCAGATATAGGATTATAATAATTTCTACTTAGTTCATAGGAAGCTGAATTTCCTCATAAGCAGTTAGTTGAACTAGCAGCTTCATCTTCCATCAGGAGAGATATAGGTCAGCTCTCTGGGTTTCGCCTTCAAACTCCCAAGATCCCTGAGTCAATAAATGCCACAGATCCTGCAGACAATTCTACTCTCCACAGACACCTGGCACCCTTCTCGCCAAGCCCTAGGCATGCTACACTTACATTTATTTACCCAACAAAAGCCTCTCTCTACAAGTGGTATTCCCATTTTCCAATTGAGGAAATTGGAGAAAGGAATGGAGTATTTGAGTATACAATAATTAACACCCTCCCAGATAGAACTGTGCTTAAAAAGTTGTCAAGATTTAAACATTTTTATCCCTCATTTGGAAGTTCTAATTTTTGGACTAAGAAAAAAATCATTTTTTAACTTGTTTTGGTACAAGAAAGGTTTTAGCACAAGGTTTTAGCAAAGGTTTTACTGTTTTGTGACAGTATCTGGCACAAAATTAGGCACCTGATTTTCTCTTTGAAAATCATGCACTGCTGACACCAATGTCTTTTTTTGCCATCTGTCTAAAGTATGTTCAACTAACTGCTTACCAGGAAATTCAGCTTCCTATGAACTAAGCAGAAATTATTATAATCCTATATCTCACTTTTTTTTTAAAATTTGAGACAGAATCTCACTTTGTTACCCCCAGTAAAGTGCCATGGTGTCATAGCTCATAGCAACCTTAAACTCTTGGGTTCAAGCAATTATCTTGCCTCAGCCTCCAGCGTAGCTGGGGCTACAGGCATCCACCACAATGCCTGGCTATTTTTAGAGAGGGGGTCTCGCTCTTGCTCAGGCTGGTCTTAAACCCTTGACCTCAGGCAATCTACCCACCTCAGCCTCCCAGAGTGTTAGGATTACAGGCCTGAGCCCCCCCTGCCTGGCCTCAATGATACTTAGTGAAAGGATAAATAGAAAAAGAGAAAGAAAAATGAAAGAAGCATAAAAGAAAAAGTGTCATTGAAGGTTATGTCTTAAATGGCAATCTATTACTATTCACCCTGGAAAATCAAGAGTATATCTTTGGTTTCAATTATGTCAGATGAGCATGTCTACCAATACATATGCGTGTCACCGGCCAGCTTCCCACTGAATCCCATCAAATTGTGATGCTGACTCAGATGTCACAAACTGTATTCTGGTGAACCTCATACAGTTACTGTGAATACAGTGTTTCATCTGCTTCATCATTCTTTGAGATCTGGGCCTCTTAGTTCCCATCTGCACCATGTCACACCCTTCTATTTCAGATGAGTTACCTTGTTGTCAAGAGACAATAATGAAGCACATTCGCAGAAGGGACTCTTCCAACAAAGTCTTCTCAACACTGGGCTCGTATAAACCTCCCCACAGCTTTCTTACAGCATCACACCTAATTGTGTTTCCTCTTGTGTCCCCTACAGGGGCAGTTTATGCACAGGCACAAAGAAGTGGGCACTCAAGTGATAGAGAATGGTTTGTACCATTAGGAAATACAACATATCATAGATAGGTGTGGATACGAGAAGGCAGGATGTTGGCAATGCTGTTGGGGCAGCAGCACCATGATTAGACGTGAACGTGTGGCTTCTGCTCTTTTGCAACTACCAGCTGTGAAATTCTGAACATGCTGCAACTTTACTAGTCTGCAGTTAATTCAAACATGAAAGACGATTGGGTATTATGTGCTAAAATGGTGGCTTTGAAACTATTTTTATTTGTTCTTTAAACAAAATTTTAACGATAGAAACTACCCAATCTGAATCCAAGGTTGAATGCTCAGAGGCCAGCCCCTAGTTCCCTGTCTAACCTTCTCTCCTGGGACTACTGGAAGTGCCCAAAGCATGGTTGAATCCACTGTGCGTAAGGATCTCCACGGTCACTTCCAGGCCCACTGCCCAATGGCTTCTGCATATGTGTTTTGCCTTTATATCTAAGTCAGTATTTTATTTTTCTCAATTGATAGTAAATAAGTGAAGAAGAGGAGATAACAGAACATAATACAACAAAAAGGCTCCAGATAACCTATTGCTTAGTGAGCATTTTAATCAATAATTAAAGAGAAATCGTATGTACAATTCCATTCTTAACCATAAGCTATCTTCCATCACACAGGAATTATTACCAAACACTCCTCTATCTTTTGCTCAGATGAGGGTTCCAACAAGAGTTGTTGCCGCATTAACAGATTTTTCTTGCTTGCACATGTACACACACACACACACACACACACACACAAATTCCTTAATTTC
This sequence comes from Galagoides demidoff, assembly GCA_963574575.1. Taxonomy (NCBI): domain Eukaryota; kingdom Metazoa; phylum Chordata; class Mammalia; order Primates; family Galagidae; genus Galagoides; species Galagoides demidoff. Next base: position 37,667 of record CAUYQV010110850.1, read on the forward strand.
TTACAGGTCTCTAAACAGACATTACCAAGAAATTTACACTAGAGAATCAATCAATCATTGCTCCAGGAGTACAATATTTAAAACTAGCTTTTCTGGATTCTACCTCAAGGTGATCTCACTATTGCAGCTCTTTAGAGATTTAACAACAAAATTATTATTTCCAAACTTTAATTGAGCTTCTTAAGATAGGTATTTATGATACTCTTCACAACACTTGGAGATTTTATGCTCTACAGTGGAATAGTTGGCTGCTTTGTTAGTATTCATTTTTATATTTCAGGTATTTAAATAGTATTGTATGGTTTTATCTGGAAAATAAATCAATTTGGCAATTTGTTTGCAGCAAATGGTGCTTCCCTAGTTCCTTGCATACAACACCACCTTTAAGCGAACCAACCATCTAGCCTCTACCAGGGGATATGACTTCATCATGATTTAAATTAAAAATCCAATCTTAAGACACAATACTATTTCAAAAAAGTAGTGCCTTATGATTAGCAAATTAAAGATGAATTTTTTCCTTGCTTGCTTGCAAATAATTTCTTTAATCCAGACCATGAGAAGTGAACTCCAGTTAATGAATATTATCCTTCGTAAGCAGTAACCTAGAATCTTAAAAGGTTCATTTTTATCATTGGTATTTTGAAGTTGCAACTTTGATCCATTACAACATAAAAAAGAAATGATTTTATTAAGATTCTCTTTCATTACTGGATAATACTCTGCTATGCTGGTACTACTGGGGAACTATTAAGGGCTTCTCTTAAAGAGGAATTCACAGATGATTTTAAACTAATAAAAGCAATAAAACTTCTTGGTTTCTCTAGATAAGATGACTATTCTCATTTTTTTCCCTGCTGTTAATTTTCTGCTGATCCTCTGGTCAATTTGCTTCTAGGTCTGATTCAAGAGACTGCTTTAATCAATAAAAATGCATAAAGTATAGGAAAATAATTATGCTACAAAGTAGTTATCAGATTTGATTCTAAAGGCCTGGGGTCTCTTTCTCTATGACTCTAGAAAACTGGGCTTTCATTTTTTAATTTTTAATTATTAGACACTAGTAGCAAATCCAATTTTTCACCCTGTGTAAATTATGCTTGAATGTAACAAAAAGGGAGCTGTTTGGTGGAAATCTGTCTTTAATTCTTGCATAACTGCCTCTACATGTGTGTCGAGATGCAGATTTGGGTATGTCTTTCTACACTTCTCTCTCTGACAGTCTTTATCTCTTTCACATAGTTTCTTTTTCAAAAACCTTGATAAAATATACACACATATAAGAGTACCAAAAAAAATAAATGGGCAACTTGATTAATAATTAACTATACTGATACAGAAATAGAATACTGCTAGCACCAGAAAAGTCCCCCGACTGTCCTTTCTTACCCCTACCCTTCCTTCTACCCTAAAGGCAACCACTAGCCTCAGTTACGGATACAAACCTAAACAGCAGAGTTTCACCTACTTTTGAAAGCTCTGTGAATAGCTTCAGACTGCATGTATTCTTTGTTTCTGATTTCCCGAGTCAATGCTATATTAAGAGGGGTTATTTATCTACTCATCTTGCTGAGTATAACTATAGTTCATTCATTTTCTTCGCTGATAATATTCCATTATATGAAGATGAATGGTTTCTCCATTCTATTTGCTGGACAGTTGAGTTGTTTCCAGTTTTGACTATTACAGATAACGCTGCTATGAATACACATGTACCTGTCTTCCCTACACACGTTTCTCCCGGGTATGGAGAAGTAAAATTGCTGAGTCACAGAGTGTGTTTACATATCTTTAAATTTATCAAGTAATGTCAAACCATTTTCCCAAAGTAGTTCTACCAATTTACATTCCTTCTAGCAGTGTCTGAAAGACCCTATTACTCCACATCTTTGTCCACACTTTGCATCATCACACTTTTTGCTCCTTTGATAAAGAGGTAGGTAGCCTAAGAGAATTTACTTTCATCATAGCCCCTGCTACCTTGGTTAAGAGCCCTGCATAATCACAGACAACATGGAAACAGGTGAAGTTATGCCCTTCCATTCCCTTCCCTGTCTACCTTTGTCTTTCAAAGGCCCTAGTCAATTCTCAAATTTTTGACATAGAAATGACATTCTTATTTTGTGTAATTCCCTTCTATTCCTATAACTTCATGAAATAGGCTGTGCAGATCTATAATCCCTGCTAATACCATCCCACTTGATAGGAGCATTAAGTATGAAAAGTAAAATTGCACAAAAAGAAATTACTGCTACCTGCCAGTGCTCACCTCATTTTGTTCAGTAATATTATAAATAACAATTGAATCCTTGTATATAGAGGGATACTTTCCATATTGTGAGTTTTGTATGAGTTCATATACACAAGTAGTATATATACTATTTGCCTAGACTTGCTATGAATTTGGGATCCAAGATTGGCATTTCTATAAAAATACTCAGTCATACTTCATTCAAATAGGACCCCATTGCTGATAGTCTTGAATTTAAAACTTCAAAAATTGGTAGGTGCATATGGAACAGGAATGAGGATCAGAGAATTTCCCTTAAACAAATACTCCTCTTTGGACAGTGTTTTGACCTTCTGGGATCACACTGTAGGATGTTTACACTGACAGACACATCTAACTCCCTTTCTGCCTCAGCAAATACCTTCTTTTCTTCAAGGTCAAGTTCAAGTCTCTCCTGCCATGAAGTAGGCTTTCCTGGAACATGGTGAACCAACTGAGTTCTCATGTCTTGATTACATACTTTGGTGTTTTAATTATATTCTCCAGAGTATCTCTCTATATGTGTATATACTTTGTATTATACTTGATCATAATCACTAGACAATATGGTCCTAAAAACCCAGAACCTTTCCCATCTTGTTTGAGGCTATGTTTTCAGCACAAGAAATAGTGCCTGGCACATAATTCATGTTCAATAAATATGTAGTGAAGAAATAAATGAAAGAATGCATAAAATAATGTCTTAAGCTTTCCTATTTGCTAAATGTGTGTGTAGGGTCACACCAGAAATTGTAAATGCTTATAAGTAGGAATCGTGTTTTTACATTTTTTGGTTCCTCTACATCATAAAAGGTTATCACCTTTTATCATCTCACATATATGTATATATATCACATATATATAATATATGCATATCATATATAATACATTTATATATAATTATATATTATCATATATAATAAATTTATATATTTATTATACATAAATATATACATATAATATACACATATATAATACATAATACATAATTATATTACATATAACACATAACAATACATAATTACATATATTATCATATAATATGTAAAATATGTATTTTATATATCTATATATTACACATTTTACATATAAATATATTTATTCTTATTTTATGTAATTCCCTTTTATTCCTATAATTTCATGAAATAGGCTGTGCAGATCTATAATCCCTGCTAATACCATCCCACTGGATAGGAGCACTAAATAATATGTGAGTATATATATTAAATATATATGTATATGATAATATATAAAATAAATTTAAATGGGCCATAAAACAAGACCCTCATTCTTTGAGGCAGGTACTCTTTCAAAACATCTATAACACACCAAACATAAATCAAGAAACTAATGAAGATGTTAAACAGAATAAGCACAAATACCTGGCATTTTGTTTTCTAATCTAGTTTTGCTAACAGAGATGTTGCCTAGGTGCTAATCAGATCTATGACAGCTTGCACAAAATCTATTTATAATATTCAAGTTACAGCAAAACAGAAAATCCATGCAAAATTCACATTAAATGTTTTGTTTGTTTGTTTGAAACAGAGTCTTACTCTGTTGCCCAGGCTAGAGTGCCATGCCGTCAGTCTAGCTCACAGCAATGTCAAACTCCTGGGTTAGGCAATCCTCCTACCTCGGCCTCCCATGTAGCTGGGACTGTAGGCACCTGCCATAACCCCCGGCAAGTTTTCCTATTTTTAGTAGAGACAGGGTCTGCTTCTTGCCCAGGCTGGTCTTAAACTCTGGAGCTCAAGGGATCCTCCCACCTGAGTCTCCCAGAGTGCTAGGATTACAGGCATGAGCCACTGCACCTGCCTAAATCCTCTCTTATTTATTTAGTTTCATGCATATATGAAAAGAAATCATTTTTGGAATGCTTTGAAAATGTCTGGCTATAATACAGTTTTCCACTAAAAAATATTGAACATGAATGCAAATACGACTAAATGCAGCATGACTTAAGAAATTAACAAGATTGCAAATACTATGAAAGTTCTGCCGAAATGAAATACCTACTCTATTATATTACTGTCACAGAGCAGACACAGGTCCTTGAGGGAAACTGCAAATACAGGGAAATCAACAGTTTCTCTACCAGTTATGAGACAAAAGCTCTGTTTTAAGATATTCATAGATTTCTTCTTTCTTTCTATAAGGATGAGTTTCAGACCTTTCCTTTTTTTATTATAACTATCTTCCCCTGCCCCTAATAGAAATCATAAAGCAGACATCTTTTCCATTCTTAGACTGTTTAAGTCCTTTATAGATTAACACATTGATTGACTGATTGATTCACTCATTCATCAAACATCTACTGAGGACCAACTATGTACCAGGACTTGCTCTAGATGTAACATATTCTATTATTCATTCACTCTCCATGAAAAGCTGGCAATGTTTTGTTGTATAGATTCTTTTCATTATTTTGAAAAAAAGTCGTTTAATTGTTATTGACTCATTATCAGAGAGCACTGTTTAGTCCTGAGCTTCATTTAAATCCCAGAAGGTAAAAATGTATGCAATCACCCAAAGAAATACAAAATTTACAAATCCATGGAACTGTACTTTTGATTTCATCTGTTCTAAATGATGTCCCTGGTATAGGTCTCCATCAATTAACAAACCCTAGATGAAATCATACCACCAGACCCTCTCTAGGACATATTCTGCCATTCCTCCTGTGTTTTGGCAGGTGGACTCGGTCAGAGTAAATTTGAAATTGACCTTAGGCCCTTTAGGGCATTTCTCACTCTCTCTCCAGCTACTATTGCTAAAGCAAATTTAAGGCTCAAATAGAGAGAAGCAGTATCACTATGTATCCTTCTTTCTCCCTGTCTATTACATGAAAAAGTGAAGCAGACCACTACTCTGCACCTAGGATTCTTATTCCCCTTTACAAATGTCTTTGATATACAGTTTCACTATCTATTTCATTATTTTTAAATGGAACAGCTGGGGACAGGTGTATGGCTCAGACCTGTAATCCTAGAACTCTGGGAGGCTGAGGTAGCTGGATTGCTTGAGCTCAGGAGTTCAAGACCAGCCCAAGCAAAAGGGAAACCTCCTCTTTTCTAAAAATAGAAAACCTAGACAGGCATTGTATGTTGGATGTATGCTGGGTGTATATAGTCCCAGGAGGCTGAAGCAAGAGGACCTTGAGCCCATGAGTTTAAAGTTGCTGTGATCTATGATGCCATGGCATTCTACTGAGGTTACACAATGAGACTCTGTCTCAAAAATAATAATAAAAAAGAAAAGAAAACAGAACAGCTGGTGGCACATCATATGATTTCCTCGATCTTCCTCCAACCTAGGGATTACATTGGCCCTATATACTTCTAGTAAAAATAATCACAATGAAAGGCTAGAGTTAGACTTAATAGATTTAAAAAAAATCACTTGACAAAGAAATAACTTTTATTTTTAAGAGAAAGGACAGAGTTTATTGAAAGACAGAAAAATAGATAAGGGAAAGAAGGGGAATAGAACCCCCAGCAACAAGGAGATTCTATTCCCAATTGGAAATTGGGCAGCCTCGAGAATAACTTCTTATTATGCTGCAAAGATTGGAAGTAATTCACAGGCAGTAACTGTGGCACACCTGCAGATCTGCTAAGTGAAATTAAATGATTCTAAAGTTTCACTTGATATGCAGGATCACATTGCTCCTCTAAAGACTGCGTATGCCCCCAAACAATACAGGGTAGGCTGCTTGCCAGACGCCCAGACCACAAACATGGATACACCTTGGACAGCGGACATCCTGGGCGCAGTAGCAACAAAGTTCTAGTTCCTACAGCTTCCCACGTGGAAATCCAGCAAAGAAAAACAATCTGGGAGTCACATGATCCAGGGCTGTCATCCTCTGCATCTGTCCCCATGTGTAAACATCTTGGTGCAGAAGGAAACTGACTCATCCCTATCAGGAAAGGTCCGTTTTCCTCTGCCTAACATACACCAGGACCTGGGCCACATGAGGTCTGGGTGGGAAACCATACAGAATACAAACGGGCAACTTTACAAAACAAAAGCTGAGCTGCTTCAAACGTGTCCAATGAGAGGAGAGGGAGAAAGACAGTGAGGAAGGTAAACGCCAACAAGAAGACTGTCTCGAACAAAAATTGTCCACAGACTAATGGGATAAGCTCTGAAAAGTAACTGTGAAGAAATCTCAACACAAACAGAATTAGAAACCTCAAAACTGCGGTAACTATGCAGCACTTTCATGGAGAGACAAATCCTTGGGACACCACTCAATTACCGTGCGATATTCCAAACGGAAGCACACCACTCCTAACAGGCTTTAACTATGTGGGGAAAACACAGTAAGGCCTTTCATAAAGCGATTGCCCAGGACTGGTCAGGGTGAGAAACCACTATATTTGACTAAAGGTTGTTTTAAGAAATAAAGATTCCCAGCGACATATGAGAGTAGGATTAGGACACCAAGGACGTTCCACTCTAGAGAGGAGACCCAGGCTACCAGGGAACAAAATGCTACAGTTTAGGAAATTACATTGTGCAAGTTCTTGCTTCCTATTTCTCACTTAAAAGCATTAGATCAATTAAAATTGCATGACAGACGTGGAAGAAAAAAATTGATAATAAGAAGGACTTTGATTTCTATGGCAGATTATGTTTCCCAGGGCGGCCACAACAATAACTCCCATCCCCCATGCTCTTTTCAGTGTGACCTTCCTACTTCGCCACCACAAAGTGGAGTTTATTTCTCTTCCTTTTGAATCGGAGCCAGATTAGGAACTTATTTTAGAGAACAGAATAAGATGGAAGTATCACTATGTTATTTCTGAGCTGGAGCTTCAAGAGGTTGAGACTTAGACTCGGGGTTGTCCTTTTTGGGGCCTGGATCCACACTGTGAGAAACCTAGGTGGCCATGGGGAGAGGCTTGGTTATAAGAGGGACAACCACGTCCCTGGTGACTGCCCTGGCTAACCTCCCAGGTGCAGCTAGCACACGTAAAACCGTGTGGACCTCTAGGTCAACCCTATGAAAAGCAGAAGATTTACCCATTTAACCCAAAGAATCTCAGAAAGTAATAAAACTAGTAAATCATTATTGTTTTGAAGCCACTAACTTGCATTACCCAGCAATAAATAACTGTAATAATTTCTATAATACTTTATTGTACCAATATAATGATAGCGGACACACACACACATATACACCCTCAAATGGCAATATAATAAGAATAGTTATCTTCACGATACACATGTTGATATAATAGTATGTTAGAGTGCTCTCACTCTGCATCTTAATATTAACAGCTAAAAGTTTTGGATGTATTAAAAAGATCATAAAATATTACCAAAGTAAACTTAAAGGAGCAATTATAACCGAAATATTAAAGTTATTCAAAAACATTTACAAATATTTAACTTTAATTTCAGCAAAGATATAAAAAAGGCATATTGAGAACGCTTTCCTCTCTCCTCCGTTCTGATTCTTTAGTCAAATTTTGTCCCACCCTCAAAGACGTATACATATGAATAATTTGCAAACATCAAACAATGGTGAGAAGGTGAGAAACCTTTATGTTTCTCCTGAGGACTGCAAATAGGTGGTGGTTACCTATGACATACATCTTAATTCCCTAACAATGTAACAGCTATATTATAGTGTACAAACTTGCTTTTATTCTGAAAATATAATAACTTTTCCAATTAGCAAACATGAGCCACTGGCAGCTGAAACTTAACTTTTTCTTCCATCACATCTATACTCTGCTTAATGGAATTTCTAGAATATACACTGGGGACATATTAGAGATTCATTAAAATCTGGAAAGGGGTCTCAGACAGGGCTAGAGAAATCTAAAAATATCCAGTAGCACAGGAAAACTGACGAGGACAGTATAGATTACTCTGGTATGGCAAAGACCAGGAGCTTCAGAGAAGGTACACAGTGCCCTCCAGACTTGACAGGTAGCTAGTCATTTTTGCCTTCTGGAACATCACCCCCTACAGAGGGGAGTCTCCCATAATAACACCAACAATTGCACCCAGAGGGTCACAGAGCCCACTTTCATGCCAAAGTGGTGGCCGAATGGTGTTCCTTGGCCTGTCCACTCAAGGGCAATTATGTAGCCCTCATGTTACTGGTCTGAGACACCAATGGTCAGGATCCTCCTTAGAGATTACCAGTCTTTTCTCTTAGCAAGTTCCCAAAGAATGGGGTAGCAGCTAGAATCTGGGGAATCACTCAAATGAGATGGAGCTGGAGCAGGAAGGGAGTTTACAGAGTCCATCCACTTGCAGATACTAATAGATAAATATCTAGTATGATTTCTTCTTTATAGAACCATTTATATTTTATTTCACTTCTTTTAAATTAAATCATAGTTGTGCACATTAATACTATCATGGGGTATAGTGTGTTATTTCCATATACAATTTGAAATATTCTCACCCAACTGGCCAACATACCCTTCATGTGGCATATGTACACCATGGAATACTATGCAGCCATAAAGAAAGATGGAGACTTTACTTTCTTCATGTTTACATGGATGGAGCTGGAAAATATTTTTCTTAGCAATCTCAAGAATGGAAGAAAAAGTATCCAATATACTCAACCCTAATATGAAACTTATAGTTAGCTATCACAGGAATGCTATAACCCAAGTTGAGCCCAAGAATACAGGGAAAGGGGAGAGGAAGGAGAGGGAAGGGGGGAAGATGGGTGAAAGGAGGGGTAATGTCGGGATCACACCTATGATCTGTCCTATAAGGGTACATGTGAATCTCTCTAAATGTGGAATATAAATGTCTTAACACAATGATTATGAGAATGACATAAAAGGCTCTGTTGGTCAATTGGATGAGAATGTTTCAAATTGTATATGGAAACAACACACTGTACCCCATGATAGTATTAATGTGCACAACTATTATTTAATAAAAAAAAAAAAATACTGGTGACCTTTGGTTATTCTCTTTACCAGCTTCATTTTTTTTTTTTTTGAGACAGTCTAACTTTGTCACCCTTGGTGTCAAAGCTCACATCTACCTCTAACTCTTGGGCTGGAGAGATTCTCTTGTCTCAGTTTCCCAGGTAGCTGGGACTACAGGCACTTGCCACAACGCCTGGCTATTTTTAGAGGTGAGGTCTCAATCTGGCTCAGGCTGGTCCTGAACCTGTGAGCTCAGGCAATCCACCCACTTTGGCCTCCCAGAATGCTGGGATTCTGGCGTAAGTCCACGCCCAGCCCACCAGCTTTATTCTTTAAGAAAAGTAGAAACATGCAATGCTATCCTTTCAGATGACATCCTCTTTTGATCATCAAAGTAACAATTCACATGTGTACAATACTTGCCATATACAAAGCTCTTCCGAGAATATTAACATTTTTATCTTTTTAGCAGCACCCCTATGAAGTGGATGGTATAACACATCCGAAACTCTTTGGAAAATGGAGCATCAAGACAGTTACAGGATTTGCCCAAAGTCATCCAGGTAATAAGAGGAGGAAGTAAAACTTCAACTTAAATGTTCTGGTTAAGTTCAGTCAACACTCAAAGTAACATACGAATTCTCCAAGTTATCTGTTTGTGTGCATTGCATGGTTCTAAATATGAAACTCTGTGACCTACTCTACCATCTGCTTTATGAAAATTAGGATCCCACACGCTAATCTGCCAATTTCCTCTCAGCAGATTTGCACACACAGCATAAATATCAACTGAGAAGAACTGTAAACAAATAAACCTAATGACTGTAACCAAATGGTGACATTATGTCTTCTGTGAAAAATTCCTTACTGTTCCAAATCTTCAGATCAGTCATTCTGCCATCAATTGTTTATTACAAGTGCAGAGCCCTTAAAGATCATCTAATCCAACCTACTAATTTTTGTAAAAATGTTGTAAAAAAGAAAAAAGGTAAGGGAGGGATAGCCCAGATCTAGAACCCAAGCCCAGTTTCATCATCAGCCCAATGCTCCTTCCACATGACTATATGAAACTAATGAAAAAGATAATTTTTCACAGCCTGCTGTCTAGAACATGCTATTATGGTTATCAACCTACAAGTTCTAGCTATGATTTTGGTCTCAGGAATAATATTTTACAATCGTACAGCAAGTTTTCGTACATTACTTACAAAATGTTTTCACATATACTTGATCCTAAAGATGTTTCTAGTTTGGTATTCTATTATCCACATTTGGCCACTGAGAATTATACATGGGTTTCTATGATTTTGAGTGACTTGCCTGAAGTCCTCTGATGGCAAGCATATTGCTCTTTTTACCTTTTTATACTTTCTTTTCAGTAAAGTGGTAATAAGAACATTAGGGAAGGTCACAAATCCCAGTAACTTGACTTGACCAGAGATTTAAGTTTGTACTTAAATTTAACATTATCTTCATTATAGAAGTAATCCTTATTAAAGAAAGTAATTAAATAATTTTTAAAGTTATGAATTATTTATTTCTGGAATTTTCCATTTAATATTTGTATTTTTTGCCCAGGAAAAGAGGCATGTAGAAGACTATTTGATATTTTTAGACCACAGTTATCCACAGGTAACTGGAAACATGGATAAGGAGAGGATCCCACGATAGACAATGGAACAGAACAGAGAATCCAGCAACCAATCCAGATCTACACAAATAAGGTAAGTTATTTGTTACCAAGGTGCAAAAGCAACTTAATGGAGAAAAGATTGTCTTTTCTTCTTCTTTCTCCTTCCTTCTGTTTCTTCTTGTTGTCTTTTTAAGACAGAATCTTGCTGTCACTCTGACTAGAATGCAGCAAGATCACTGCAGCTCACTACAACCTCAACCTCTTGGGCTCAAGAGATCTTCTTTCCTCACACTCCAAGAAGCTGGGACTACAGCGGCTTGCCACCATGCCCAGCTAATTTTTAAATATTTTGTAGAGACAGTCTCTCACTACATTACTTAGGCTAGTCTCAGACTCCTGGAATCAAGCAGTCCTCCTCTTTGGTCTCCCAAAGTGCTGGGATTATAGATAGGGGCCACTGTGCCCATTCTATTCCACTGGTCTGTATGTCTCTCTTTATTCTAGTACCACACTGTTTTAATTACTGTAGCTTTATTGTAAGTTTTGAAATAAGGAAGTGTGAGTCCCAACTTTGTTCATTTTTTTCTAATTTGTTTTGGCTATTCAGAGCCTCTTGCAATTCTGTGTGAATTTCTTTATGGGGTTTTCCATAAATAAATAATTTTTAAAAATTTAAATTACATTTGTTTTCTTTTCAAAGAGCAATTGTTATTAATATCTTGTTAAATTTTCATTTCATATCTTGTACAATATGTTTAACATATTTGTAAACTGTACCTTCTTTCACTCCAATTGATATTTCTTATGTCATTACAAAACTATCACTGATATCATAGCTAGTTAAAATTATGTTGTACTCTTTTTTATTCTTTATTAAATCATAACTGTGTACATTAATGCATTTATGGGGTATGATGTGCTGATTTGATATTGGACTTTGGCTATGCATTTTAAAAAATACCTCTTAGAGATATAGCATAAATTATGTGATATCCAGGCTAGGCACAGGCTCACACCTGTAATCCTAGCATTCTGGAGGCCGAGGCAGTGGACTGGCTGAGCTCACAGGTTGGAGACAATCTTGAGAGAGAGCAAGATCTCATCTCTAAAAATAGCTGGGCATTGTGGTAGGCGCCTATAGTTCCAGCTACTTGGACTGAGGCAAGAGAACTGCTTAAGCCCAAGAGTTTGAAATTGCTGTGAGGTGTGATGCCATGGCACTCTACCAAGGGTGAAAAAGTGAGACAAAAAGTATGTGATATCTAAAAGTTAAATAATTCAATTCAAGAGAGTGAGTGGAAGTATAAACAAAGGAAGGGCAGCCCAGGAGTCAATAATTGAGTGATAGGTACACAGGAGTTCATTGTACTCCTTTTATGACTTTGGTATTTTTACATTAACCACAATAAACAGTTTTGTTTTTTTTTAAAGAAAAACATTGGCTAAGCAGGATAGCTTATACCTGTAATCCCAGCACTTTGGGAGTCCAAGGCAGGAGATTGCTTGAGGCCAAGAGTTTGAGACCAGCTTGGGCAACATAGAGAGACCCAGTCTCCTCAAAAAGGTTTTCTTTTAAACTTAGCTGGGCATAGGCTTGTATGTAGTCCCAGCTACAGGGAGACCAAGACAGGAGGTCCGCTTGAGCCCAGGAGTTTGAGATTAAAGTTAGCTATGATGGCACCACTGCACTCTATCTTGAGTAAGAAAGTAAGGCCCTGTGTCTAAATATATATATATCTCAGACCTTTCTTAATAAAAGAAGAGAGGAAAGGAAAGCGAAGGGAAAGGAAGTAAAGAAAAGGGAAGAAAAGAGAAAAGCATCACTTCATGTGTGGTAGATTTATTGTTGGTTTTTTAACTCTTCACTCCCTTCCTCGTGTAGCCTTACAATGCCTTCCAGGGGCAGAGGACAGTAACCAGCTTTACTGGTGTTGGTCATAGGTCATAGGACCCTCTCTAACCAATGGAATGTTATATTAGCTGACAGTGAGAGAAGCAAAGCTTCAGATATTATTGTTTGGCTGATCTCCTTCCTAAGGAAATAAATCAATAAGTAGAAATACATACCAGTGAGATCACTGGATTTCAGCAGTTTTTGCAGCCATGCCTGACTAAGACAGAGAATCAAACTACTGTGTTTGCCCCACACTGAACAATTTAGGCATTTCCAAGTCTTCAAATAATGGATTTATTTTCCACATAAACCTTCTCCACTATTTCTGGTGATTAAATTCTGATACTATATTAGGATGCTTTTTATATATAAAAACTAGGAAAGGTTGTGTAGGTGTTTCTAAAAAGAAAAATAGTACAAAGAATAAAAACAAACTCTTACTCTTGATTTCTTAATGTCAGAAAAATTGCAAATATAGTTTTTGGTTTTCTTTTTGACAAAGATTCGTTAAAACTGGCTCCTCTCTTTTTGTAATGTAGGAGAAAAACAACTGTCTTCCTCTAACCTCTTAGTCAAGGTTCATGGCTATCAAATGTGTGGGAATGTTTGCCCCCACCAACCTATTTTCTTATTCTCAGTGAGCACTAACTGGGTGCCCTTCAATTTAACTTAATTCTTTCCCTGTCTACCAAAAGATAGCATCAGATCTTGCAGGTTAAGACAAGATCTGTTCTCACAGAAGCCCATCACAAATCCCAGGTTGTCACCTGTGCTTCTGAGCCACCAGCTATAGACAAAAGATTGCCATGACCTCCTCTTATCCTCTTCCGTCTCCTCACCCTCCTCTTCTGCCTATCTGATTCTTTGCTACAGTGACTCACAGAACTTAAGGAAACACTTTAGTTATGTTTTTCTTTTATTATAAAAGGATACAAATTAACAACTGGATAAAAGAAATGCACAAGGCAAGGTATGAGAGAAGGGACATGAAGCTTCCCTGCCCTCTCCAGCCCCTCTCCAACATGTCCACATGTTCAGTAATTGAAAAGCTGTCTGAACCCTGTTATTTTGGGGAGGTTTGTTTGTTTGTTTGTTTGTTTTTGCAGAGGGAGGTGTTAAATTTGGTTGTTTTCTGAGACAGGGTCTTGCTGTGTTGCCCAAGCTAGAGTATAGTGGCATCATCATAGCTCACTGAAGCCTTGAACTCTTTTTTTTCTTTTTGCAGTTTTTGGCCGGGGCTGGGTTTGAACCCACCACCTCCAACATATGGGGCCAGTGCCCTACTCTTTTGAGCTACAGGCACTGCCCAGCCTTGAACTCTTAAAGCTATCTCTGTTTCAGCCTCCTCAGTTTCTGGGACTACAGGCATGAGCCACTGTGTCTGGCCCTTCTTTAGGGTATTTACAGAGGTTTCATTATGTAGGCCCCATTGATTAAATTATTGGTGGTCATTGAAGATCAGCTTAAGCTTCATCTTGCTACCCTCCCCAGGAGATATTCTCTTCTATGCCTATTTTTTTGAGATTTGTATCATACATGGATGTTGAACTTTGTCCAATGCTTTTTCTACATCTATTAAAATGACCATGGGGGGGGTTGTTTGTTATGTGTGTATTTTTTATTTTATTTCAAAATATGAAGTTTGTACCAATATTTGTGTTATTTAGACAGCTCTTATAATGCTTTAGTCAGGGCTATAAATGTGCCCATCACCCAAATAGTGTTCGTTGTACCCATTAGATAAGTTTTGGACTCCCTCCACACTGATCTCCAATGACTTTTACTTCCCTCTGTGCACATGTGTGCCCATTGGTTAGTTCCAGCTTATTAGAGAGTACATGTAGTATTAGTTTTTCCATTCTTCAGATACTTCCCTAAATATAATGATCTCAAGTTCCATCCAAATTTCTGCAAAAGGCATTGATTCATCTTTATCATGACTGAGCAGCACTCCATACTATGCATATACAACATTTTGTTAATCCACTCATGAACTGATGGGTACTTGGGTTGATTCCACATCTTTGCAACTGTGAATTGTGCTGCAAGAAACATTCTACTGCAGGTGACTTATTGATAAAACAAGTTATTTTGCTTTGGGTAGATACTCAGTAGTGAGATTATTGAATCGAATTATAGGTCTACATTTAGCTCTTTGAGAGATTTCCATACTGTTTTCCATAGAAGATGTTGATCAGTCTGTTGTCTGTTTTCTTTCTTTTTTTTTTCTTTTTTTTGAGACAGAGTCTGGCTTTATCACCCTCATTAGAGTGCTCTGGCATCATAGCTCACAGCAATCTCCAACTCTTGGGCTTAGTCAATTCTCTTGCCTCAACCTCCCAAGTAGCTGGGATTACAGGCATCCCCTACAATGCCCAGCTATCTTCTGTTGTTGTTGCAGTTTGGCCAGGGCCAGGTTGGAACCTGCCACCCTCAGTATATGGGGCTGGTGCCCTACTCACTGAGCCACAGGCACTGCCCTGATCAATCTGTTTTCATCTTTTATTCTGTTAATGTGATATATCACAATGATTATTTCACATATGTGAAACCAACATTACATCCCAGAGATAAATCCCACTTGGTCATGGTATATAATCTTTTTCATGTATTCTCAAATTCCATTTGCTATTTTATTGCATTTATGTTCATCAGAGATATAGGCCTGTATCTTTTATTTCTTTGTTACCTTTGGCTTTGGTATCAAGTTGGTGCAGACTCCATTACATGAGTTGTAAAGTATTCCCTCTAGTTCTGTTTTAGAGGAGTTTAAGAAATGCTCATACTCTTTCAGCATTTAGTAGAATTCAGCTGTGAAGCTATCTGGTCCTGGGCTTCTCTTTTGGGGGAATTTTTTGATTGTTTCTTTCAGTCTCTTTATTTTTTATTGGCCTTTTTAGGCTTTCTATTTTATTAAATTCAGTCTTGGTAGGATGTATGTTTCTAGGAATTTATTAATTTCTTCTAGGTTATCCAAATTGTTGGCATATAATTGTTATGCTCCCTTATTTATTTTAATTTCAGATTGATATAAGAGTACAAATGCTTAGGTTATATTTTTGTCTTTTCGAAAGTAAAGCTTAAGTTGTAGTTGAACCTTTGGGGGCATACTGAACACCCTCACATTGTGTGCATTAGGTGATATCCCACCAATCACCTTCCCATCTCCCTTGTCCGCTTTTCCTCCCCTCCCTTCCCTATCACTAGACAGTACTTGTGTTTTTCTCTCATGTGGGCTTATAGTTGTTTATATATTGATTGCATATAAGTATTGAGTACATTGGATATCTGTTTTTCCATTCTTTGATACTTTCCTAAGAAGACTATGTTTCAGCTTCAGCCAGGCAAACACAAAAGATGTAAAGTCTCCACCATTTCTTATGACTGAATAGTATTCCATGCTATACATATACCACACTTGTTAATCCATTCCTTCAGAAAGCAAATTGCACTATCTGAAGCTCCCATTGTAGTGTCTCTTTCTTTTTTCTTTTCTTTTTTTGGTCCTCTCTTCTTCTTGTCTAGCTAAGGGTTTGGCCATTTTGGTTTTTTAAAGTGAAGACTTTTGTTAGATTTTTTTTTTTTTTTTGAGACGGAGCCTCAAGCTATCCCCCTGGGTAGAGTGCCATGGCATCACAGCTCATAGCAACCTCCAACTCCTGGGCTCAAGTGAGTCTCCTGCCTCCACCTCCCAAGTAGCTGGGACCACAG
>CAUYQV010110856.1:0-20982 GCA_963574575.1 Galagoides demidoff
GTTACACGGCTTAGGCTGGTAACCATACCCTACCTCTTGTGTCTTGTGAGTCTTTGTCTGTCTGTGTGTCTGTGTGTTCCAAGGCTCTGCTCCGCTCTCTCAGACTCGGCACTTAGAGCGCAGGTCGCTCTGGGTCGGTAACAAACCGACAAACTTTACCTTAGAAATGAAAACAACATAACCTACTCATTTGTACCCTTGTGTTAATCCGAAAAAAAAAAAAAGATTCTCACGAGATACTTCTTTTTCCAAAGCCAAGAGCTGTGCCCTGGTGAAGGTTGATCATTATTTTGATTGGGGGGACGTATGAGAAGTGGTTTGGAACTTGGGTGCTCAGATTTGAGGTAGGGAACATTCTCAGTAGGTAGAGTTTTACTATTTTTGTTTTATTGTTGTTATTATTATTATTTTGAGACAGAGTCTCCCTCCGTCACCCTGGATAGAGTGCTGTGGCATCATAACTCACAGCAATCTCAAACTCTTGGGCTCAAGTGATCCTCCTGCCTCAACCTCCCCAGTAGCTGGGACTACAGGCACCTGCCATGATGCCTTAATTTATCTATATTTAGTGGAGAGATTGATCTCACTTTTGCTTCAAGCAGGGGCCTTGAACTCCTGAGCCCAAGCAATCCACCTGCCTCAGCTTCCCAGAGTACTAGCATGACAGGCGTGAGCCCCCTTGCCCAGCCGGGATAGTGTTCTTGATAACACTTCATGATTTGCTCCATAGAAAACAGCATTTCAAGATGACATCGTGTCAGGGCTAGAGCAAGAATAGGCACTACCAAAAGGCTGGACTCAGAGCCTGACAGAGTAACTGGTGAGACTGGGGGCTGCGTCCTTCTGAGGTCAAAGTTTGTGTTTTTTTTTTTTTTTTTTGAGACAGTCTCACTATGTTGCCCTAGGATTGAATGCTGTGGTGCCATAGCTCACAGCAACCTCAAACTCTTGGGCTTAAGCGATCCGCTTGCCTCAGCCTCTCCAAGTAGCTGGGACTACAGGTGCCCGCCACAACGCCCAGATATTTTTTTGGTTGCAGTTATCATTGTTGATTTTAGCTGGCCCCTGGCTGCATTTGAACCCGCCAGCCCTGGTGTATGTGGCCAATGCCCTACTCACTGAGCCACAGGTGCTGCTGGAAGTCTGGGGTTTGATCGTCCTAGCAGCTTCAAGAACAGAAAGCACGTTTACGTTGTCTTCACTTCTTTTTCTCTGTGCTGGAGAAGAGTGTCCTGTTTTCCTGATCCCACCACACAAACTCTCCCGAGGATGAAGCCTTCACCTTCTAGGTTTCCAGAGCAGCCTCCCTTCCAGGCCTGGAGGAAGTTGTACCAGACTCCCAGACAGGTAACCCCCACAAACATCCTCTTCTGCCCTCGTGGATCATAAAACTTTTTCTTTTCATCCAGGAAGATTTCTCCCTTGAAATAAGGCTGGACGTCCTTCCCTTCAGTCCCGGTCTGCTCCTTCACCACTGCGCAGAGTGGACGCCCAGCTCCTCCAGCCTGGGTTTCAGGGAGGACGGGTCTGCAGCCCGCTCCCCACAGAGGAAGCAGCCCGGCCTCTGCAGGGCCATGATCACAGCTCCCTTTTTCCCCCAGAGCTCCTTCGCTTTGACAGTTCTTGATTCCTCGTCCAGAGTTCTCAGCTCTACGTCCTCCAGATATCCCAGCGCTGGTCTCTGTGCTCGGACAGAGGTACGTCGGTGCTGACCTGCAGCAGTGCCAAGGCAGCAGCCCCCAGGGCTCCTGCGCGGTGGACCACATCCCCATGGCGAAGAAACTTGGGTCCTGCACTGTGGCGGACCCAGCTGGTGCGAAGTCACATGTCACACAGAACTCAGCGTGCAGTGCCTGCTGGGATGCTCCCTCTGCCTGCCTTCTTGGGGCCTCACACTGGCAGACTAAGAGGCCAAACCCTCCCGGGCCCCCAGGGTCCCAGCTGGATTTTATTTCTTTTCATTTGCTCAAAATATGGTACTAGTAGCAGCAGACACAGATGCACGTGTGATGTACGTCCAGGTTGGGTGTGTATACACCAAGGACTCCCCGCTGCTCTGGACACTATTTATACTGACTCATGTACTCCTCCGACCAGGCCTTTGAAGTAGGAGCTGTGATTCACAGCCTCCTCTTAGATGCGAGGAAACTGAGGCACTGGAAGTTTATGCGACATGACGGGGCTTGTGCAGCTGCTGACGAGCCAGAAACCCAAGCCTGGGGGTCTCCAGCTCAGGTCTTTGCACTTAACCAAGTAAAGGAGATGAGAGAGCCAGCTAGCGTGAGGGGAGGCAGACTCCAAAGAGGCTTTAGGATGGAGGCTGAGCTGACTTAGGGGCTGAGGGGCAGGACCCCGAGGGAAGGTCTGAGAATCCGGGGGCTGTGAATAGCTGGTGTCCTCAAGATCACAAGGGCGGGGGAGGAGGAACGGAATTCCCAGTTTGATTCAAGAGGAAGGGGGCTTCTCTGGGAACCAGATGGCAAGGTCCCCTGCAAGGAGGCTGAGGAGGTGGCAGGCAAGTGACTCACTGGTCCTGTAGGTGGCTGGGTGGGGGGGTAGGTGTCCCCCAGGGGAGAAAGGGAAGGAGAAAACTGGGCTGGTGTAGAGGCACAGCCGAAGGACCCAGGAGCACCTACCCTGTGGGTGAGCTCAAGGGGCCCCTAAGCAATGATCCTGGAGCGTAGGGTCCCTCAGAGCAGGAAGCAAAGTGTCACAGTGCCTGGCCAGAGGGAAAGCGGAGTGAGTCCCCACTGGACACAGGCTGAACAGTCTCAGGCTCCTCCTTCTCCCAGAGAGGGGTTGTGTGTATGTCTCTGTGTGTGTGTGAGAGAGAGAGAGTGAGAGAGAGAGAGGGAGGGAGGGAGGGAGGGAGGAGAGGAAAGCGTGAGTCCGTGTGCCTGTTTGCTAAGGCCGTGTCCCCTCCTAGGGTCAGGCTTGGGTTTTACCTGCTGACTCCTGTGTGGCCGGCTCTCCAAGGTGTCCTCTTCATGAAGCTGTGAAGACGTGGGACCTGCATGTTGCCTTCTCTGGCTGTCAGAGCCCGGCAGTCCCAGGGAAACCGACCTCTCCGCTAAGCTTGTCCTTCTGTCCCCAGGAAGCCCACTGACCCTCCAGAATCTCCCTCATCTCACCGGGGTGTCTCCCAAACGCTCCAGCGTCAGCCTCTGTTTGACCATGAAAGGAAGTGACCGTTCTGTTCCTGCCGCTCCATTTCTGGGGGGACTTTTGTCAGCTGCCCAGCGTCTCCACTCCGGGCTGGTCCCCTGCATTCCTCGAATGGCCTGTCTTCTGTGACCACAGGTAAGAAACATGCCCCCCCCCCAAGGCTTATGTTGGGGGATGTTGTGAATGGGGGGAGATGGTGGGTGTGGGACTGGAGGGGGACTAGCAGCTTCTGGGTACCCTGGAGGGGGTTATGTCAGAATGTTGGAAGTCACTTGCTTCTAGAAAAATTTTATCCTCCTAAAATTTTAGTCCGGAGTGCGGTTTTCCAGAGCTGAGTGACAGTCACTGCCTCCGGGCTGGTGAGGGTGGCTCAGTCTGGGAGTAGTGGTTTTACTATACAGTGTCTGCTCCTCTGTCTTTCTTACTATGAATCCTTCTTTTGTTCTTTTCTTTACCCATTCAGCAAATATTCTGTGCATTTATTAAAGGCTCACGGGCATGGGTGGCATTTATTGATTCACGAGGTAGCAAGTTCTTCATTGCTGGGGTTTTCCAGGGCTGAATATTGTAAGTAGATCCCTACATTGGCCGGCGTGGGGGCTCAGATGACCTTTCCGATTCTATCCAACCTCAGGATGTGAAGCTTCTGTGATCGATCTAGTTATTGAGAACAGGCATAGAAACTAGAACTATGTTCTCTCCCCCTAAGCAATAATTGTGAAATTATTTGGAAGAAGAAACAATATCATTTCCTCTAATCGAAGGGTTTGTTTGGGGGTGTAGTATTGGCGATTGTGAGAGCTAGGTCTCCCATGCTCTGTGGAGGGGGAGAAGGGGTGGTTTCTGGATGGCAGACAGGAATCGGGTGGGGTCTGAGCTGGCTTTCTGGAGCAGGTAGTGTTCACAGGCAGAGGAGTACGTGGCCTGGTGAGTGACAGGTTGAAAACCAGCTGCAGTGGGGAGACAGTCAGGGAAGTGAGTCCAAATGACCTTGACTTCACAGAACTGGGATTCAGGTGAGTGGGAGAGGCTGCAGTGGGTGTGAGGTGGGGCCAGGGCCAGGCGGTCTGGGCATGGGCTCTGGTGGCGGCGGCTTACAAGCGCAGTGGGGTGCTGATGTCTGAGCACTTGATATATGCACCGTTTCTGTGCAGGCTTCTCCGTAGTCCACACACCCAGCCCCACTTACAGATAGGGATGTCACCGGCCTCTTCCCACACCTGCCAATCTAGCCACTCAGAGGGTCAGAGTCCCCAGCTTTTTCTCTTTGGACATCTTCCTAATCAGAGGTGGAAGGCTGCTTTAATTACTGTCAATTACCTGCAACAATTCCTCCTTTGGTTTCCTGCGACAACTTAATGAAATGATCACAGTGGGCTAATCACAAGGGCTGCAGATCTGAGGCATCTCGTTGGAATAAATCCTCTAGAGTCACTGCGTCTCCTTTGCACATGGGACAGCTCTCGTTGGACCTGTGAGGGATGCAATTTTAGCATGTCTGGATTGCTATTCTCACTGACGGGGAGAAAGCCTTGTTTTTATAAATGCACTTAGTTAGAAGGTGAAACAGATCACGGCCTTGGAATTTGCAGCCACGATATTGTTAGGAAAGATGAATAAGTGTATCTGAGCCTAGAGGAGGCTCCTAAGACCTTGGATGCAGGTGGGTCCTGTCCCCCACAGACCTCAGTCCCGATAGTGGCTGTAGGACGACAGTACCAGTGCTAGGGTTTGCAGGACACATCTCAGCGCTGCCTGAGTTGCTTACACAAAACTGCCCTCCTCGTTAATAGCACACCGCAAGTTATCACGTTATAGTTTAGATCCCGAAGCCCTTAGCTTGATCCCAGCTTCCTCACTATTTTTAACTACGTGGACTTGGGCAAATCAGTTCAACTTCTCGGAACATTAATTTTTTTTAAATTTCTATAGCAGGGATCATAGTATCTCCTCCTCACACCCTCCTAGGGGTGACGTGGGGCCCAAAGGAAGCCAAAGTACCTAGTAAAGGTGAAAACCACACAAATGCAGGTGGGTCTTAGAAAGGCCTTGTAGGAGGTGACATCAGAGAGGATTTCCCTGCCTTTACTCAGCCCTATTTCCTAAAATCTAAGGAAAACTAGAGTCTTCACACCTGTGTGATGGTAGGGCTCAGCAATTGAGTGGTGTAACTCTTCTTGATTTTACAATAACAAGCAAATGAAACTTCCAGATGGTGGTGATCCATAGTCCAATGAAGGCGGGGTGTGTGTGAGATATTGGGGATCCTAGGTGCTCTGGGATAGAGAAGATGGAAGAGAGGAAAGGAACCACCTGGCTAGCTCCACGGATGTCCTTCTGGCTCTTTTAATTAATTAATGTTTTGCAGTTTTTGGCCAGGGCTGGATTTGAACCCACCACCTCTGGTATGTGGGGCTGGCGCCCTACTCCTTTGAGCCACAGGCACAGTCCCGTCCTTCTGGTTCTTCTCCACTGCGTCCTCCCAGACCTTGTCCTCTCAGCTCTCTGTCCCCAGTGCCTGGCACATTGTTGGCCTCCATCAAGGATGAGGTGGTGGAAACATAAATGAACAGAAGATAAAAGGAGCAGCTAGTTTATGGGAGCAAACGTCTGACGCAATGTCGCCCCCTAAATTAAGTGGCCCTCCTGAGTCTCCTTCCACAGATACTCAGAGCTCCCTCCCCGGGCACCTCTTGGAGGTGGCTTTGCACACCTAGAGCCCGCGCAGTGAGCTGGGGCTGGCTTGGGGCAGGGGGAAAGGGGAATAGGACACAGGCTTCCCCCTTAAGGAGCCAGGTCACGGTAGAAAGCCCCAGTGACTTTGTCCCAGCTTGAGTGCCCCACGAGGGCTTCAGACACTGCATCCAACTTTGTGTGTATATTCTTGCCTCAGCACCTGGCAGATTCTAGATAAACACAGCCAACTTTCTTTTATTATTGTGGTAAAATATGCATAAGATGTGCATAACATAATTGACCTCTTTAACCATTATTCAGTGCACACTTTGGTGGCTTTAGGAACATTTCCTCTGTTGGGCGCCATTACCACCGTCTGTCTCCAAACCTTTTTCACCTTCCCACACTGAACTCTGTTCCTCTTAGGCCCGAACTTCCCATTCTCCCTCCCCCAGACCCTGGAACCCACCCCTCTACTTTCTGTCTCTGTAAATTTGCCTACTCCAGGGACCTCAGCTGAGGGGAATCATAAGATATTCGTCTGTCATTTTACCAAGATAACGTCGCCAAGATTCACCCACGTCATAGCATGGGTCAGAATTTCCCAACTTTTTAAGGCCAAATAATATTCCACTGTATATATGGACCTCGTTTTGTTTATTCATTTGCCACAATGGACACAGGAGTTGCTTCCACCTTTTACCACTGCTTTGATTACCTACACTCCATACAAAGGCAAGCATAGCGTCATAAGTCTACAGAACATGTGAGTGGGCCCCTGCCCTTGTCAGATGAGGGGAGGGTGTGTAAAACCAACAGCAGGTGTTGCTGTCCATTTGAAAATACTTTGCTATATGAAGTCACTAATTCACACTTATGGTAGGAAATTTGGAAAATGCAAAAAGTTATCAAAAGGAAGTAATAATTATCTCTGATCCCTGGAGCTAGAGATAATGTAGGTGATCATTTGTACATAGAAAAAAAGATTGAAAGAAAGGAGCAAGATGGCAATGATGGCTTTCTCTGGCACAGCTACGCCGTGGCCTGTGCAATGGGGAATCCCCTCGGGATAGGCCCCACGCAGGCCCAAGATCCTGAGGCTGCCAGGTCCAGGCTGGGGCTGGCACTGCACAAACGTGTAAATTGCAAGATGTTAGTTTACACGTTTACAAAGCTGCAGGCCTGAACGAGAACTGTTGAGAACTATGCTCCGGTGTTTGTTGTGTGGACAGAGAAACTCCCCACCCCTGCCCTGAGTGGGCCCTGTTCTGGGAGTGTGGTGGGCCATGCTCTCCAAGGTTTGCCCCAAACTCCAGAGCAGCACACTTTCTGGGGGCCCCCAGCCGTTTCCACCTGCCAGCTGGGGTTTCCCAGGACCGAGGAACGAGGCATCAGTCAGAGAAATGGGGCAAAGTTAGGAAACCCAGGGCAGGAGTGGGGAGTATTGTGGCACCGAGGATAAGCTTGGCTGCTGATTAGAGGGAATATTCTCCTGAGGGGACAGGAGATACATGTAATTCTTAATCTCTCCCATCCAAGTACTAACCAGACCCAACCCTGCTTAGCTTCTGAGATCGGGTGAGATCTGGGACCTTCAGGGTAGCAAGGCAGGAGACAAATTCTCAATATCTAGTGAGTCTTTGAATTAAAACCTTCTGGGAAAATCGACACAGGCAGGCCTTCTTGCCCCAAATACACTCTGGAAATGCCTCTTGTGATAAGTATGTGCTGGAAATTCCAACACATTGGAATTCACATCAAATCCGCCCCACATTCCTTCTCCCATTTGACATAAACTGTCACCGTGCAGTGCCACCGTCTCCTGCTCCCAGCCCTGTCCTCTACAGCTCTCAGGAGCTCTCAGGGCACAAGTGAGCCTCTATGCTCCCTGCCCTCGTCTTGGCTGGGCAGGGTGTGTGTGATTCTTCTATTGAGACAAAATCTCAGTGGAGTTTAATGATGGCCCAAGGCTCACCACCGTCAGTGGCAGGTCCAGGACTCCAAGCCATGTTTGCCAACCTCAGCCCAATTCTTGTCCTCTGCCAGGAGGGCAGGACGGAGGTAGGCCCTGGAGGAGCCAGAGGACCCAGGTGGCTGGAATCAGCAGAAAGGTGGGGTCAGGGAAGATGGGGTTGGGGGAATTGTGGAGGCAGTTGGGTGAGAATGTCCAGAGAGAAATGGTTTCACGCCTCCATAAATAATAATTGTGACTCACTCATGAACCTAGTGGTTTACATTTTACACTTTTTTTTTTTTTGCAGTTTTTGGCCAGGGCTGGGCTTGAACCCGTCACCTCCAGCATATGGGGCTGGCACCCTACTCCTTTGAGCTACCAGAGCTGCCCCTATGGTTTACATTTTAAAAACACTTTTACCCTTATTCTTTTTTAAAAGTATGGTCAAAATACACATAACATAAAATTTGCTTTCAGTGAAGTTTAGTACCTCTGGAACATTGTGTAACTGCCACCATTATCTGGTTCTAGAACATTCTCATCATTTGCAAAGGAAATCCTACGTCCACTGTCTGTCCTGAGAGTTAGACTTACTTTCCTAGGCCACCCATACAACGTGTACCTGAACATCACGGTTCCTTGAGCAAGAAGGTCTATTTTTTTTTTAAAGTGCTAATTTATGTGTAAACTTTTAAAAGAAATATTTATTTATTTATTTTGAGATAGAGTCTCCCTCTATTGCCTAGGTAGAGTGCTGCAGCGTCAGCTTAGCTCACAGCAACCTCCAACTCCTGGACTTAGGCGATTCTCTTGCCTCAGCCTCCTGAGTAGCTGGGACTACAGGTGCCCGCCACAACACCTGGCTATTTTTTGTTGCAGTCTGGCCAGGGCTGGGTTCGAACCCACCACCCTCTGTATATGGGGCCGGTGTCCTACTCACTGAGCCACAGGTGCCGCCCTAGTTTTTTTTCTTTTTAATAGAGATGGGGGTCTCCCTCTTGCTCAGGCTGGTCTTGAATTCCTGAGCTCAAGAGATCTTGCAGCCTCGGCCTCCCAGAGTATTAGGATTACAGGTATGAGCCGCTGTGCCCAGGTAATTAAGAGAATTTTAGTGTGTGCCTACAGCTGTGCGACTGTCACCACTATGTAGTTCTAGAACTTTCTCATGACCCTCCCTCCCTGGAAGATACCCAGAGATTATCAAAGAGTCACTCCCATTCTTCCCACTGTTGCTCTGGGC
Source organism: Galagoides demidoff (assembly GCA_963574575.1). Classification (NCBI taxonomy): domain Eukaryota; kingdom Metazoa; phylum Chordata; class Mammalia; order Primates; family Galagidae; genus Galagoides; species Galagoides demidoff. The sequence continues at coordinate 9,036 of CAUYQV010110856.1, forward strand.
AACTGGTAACCTATTTTCTGCCCTCTGTAGGTTACCCCAGGTTATCTTACCTGAGCTTCTGTCCCGCTGGCTATAAACTGGGATTCCCATGACTCTCTCCTTGAGTTTGATTAATTTGCTAGAACAGCTCACTAACTCAGAGAAACACTTACGTTCACTGATTTACATAAGGTATTAGGAAGAGATGCCTGGTGCTGGGTGTGGGGGAGGGGGTTCAGAGCTTCCACACCTCCCAGGAGGGCCCCCCTCCAGGAACCTCCCCGTGTGACCTATCTGGAAACTCTCCAAACCCAGTGATTGATGAAGCCCGTGACCATTGGTGATCAGCTTAACCTTAGCACTTTTTCCCTCCCTGAGGTTGGGGGTGGGACTGAAAGTTCCAGCCTTCAGAATCTGAGTGTGGTTTTTCTGGGACCTGCCCCCATCCTGAAATTACCCAGGGGTTGCCTGCCACCTGTCCACTCATTAGCATAGAAAAAGCCAGCACTTTGGAGAGTCCAAGGATTTTTAGGTATTGTGAGGACAGCCTGGATGAAGACAAACACGTTTTTTACGATATTGCCTTTTTGTGTGGCTTTTGTGACCGGCTTCTTTCACTTGGCCTAACGTTTTCAGCGTTGACCAGGCTGTAGCACACGTCAGCTCTCCCATCCTTCACGTGGCTGAATCCCATTCTGCCGTGTGGACAGAGCACCTTTGACTCATCCCCCTCATCAGCAGATGGGCGTGTGGCCATTGTGAATAGTGCCTGTATTCTTTTGCCGACTACCCTTTGCCATTTGCTATTATTCCCATTTTGAGGTCCTGAAGGCAGCAGGCTGGGGGCTTGTCTTAAGGCAAAGCAGCTGGCTGACTCTGGAGGGGGGAAGAGGCTGGTTCCCCAGGAGCCCTTCACGGCCGCTGCTCACCTTCCACACCTCTGAGGACTGTGAGAGACAAAATCGTGTCTGCATGACGGAGGCACAGCCCTAACAGCCCTTTCCTGGGCTTGCTCAGGTTTGGCTGTGAGATGGAGCCTCAGCCTCGGCTTCACAGAATCCAGCAGCAGCTTCACTGAGCCCTGCCGGGGACGTGGGCCGAGCTTCAACCCACAGCAAAGCCCCGGCTACCACCTTCTGAAGTCCAGGGCAGCCAGGTCCCTCCTCTGCAGCCATGGGTCCCTCTGGTCCTGTACTCCTGTCCCTGAGGAGGCTCAGCCTGTGTTGCCTGCTGCTGACTCCAGCAGGTGAGTCGTGGCATCAGTGAAACCTCAGGTCACACTACAAGCTCACAAGCTGTTTGGAGGAAGGACGCTCCTATGGGTAGAGCTCATTGTGACTAACCATCAAAGCTGCAGGGGACATCAGCGGCCATCCTCTGGGTGCCTGGCTTTACCGGGAGAAGGTGGGAGGGGGGTGCTCAGATTAGCAGCTGTGTCACCTTGAACGTCCCCAAGTTTCAATGTTCTTCAGCTGCAAAACACAAATAGTATTGTGGACCTCCCAGGGCTATTGTGAGGACTGAATGAACGTTTGTGACTAGCATAGGGGACGCAGCAGGCACTCAGGGCACATACACGGTGGCTATTGTCACTGCGGGGCTTTCTGTCACAGATGGTGCTGACACATTTTTCTGGTGTTTGGAGCAGAAGTTCTCGACTTGCTCAGGCAGCAGAGCCCCAGAGTGGGGAAGCTATTTGCAGAACTCGGTGAGAGCGGGCAGGAGAGAAGTCATCAGACAATTTTGCAATGCTTTGCCTCCCTGATTAGAAGTGGCAAACGCCAGTGGTTTAGAAAGATCGAGGACATGCCTGAAGTGGCAGAGGGTCACCCTGGTCGCAGTAATGGCCCATCTGACAAGGGCAGGAGAGAGGCCCCTCACCCAGCCAGGCTCATGGCGTGCCCCCCACGCAGACCAGGAGTGTCTCGGGGCTCCACAGATCAGAGCTGAATCCTGTCTCTGAGTGTCCCCATGTCTCTGAATCTGTCCCCCTCTGCAGCACTTGTTCTGTTTTTTTCTTAGCTACTGTCACAAAGCAGCTGACCTTTCTCCATCTCTGCGTGGCGTGCCCTGTGCTGTGTTAAGTTCTGACGGACTTGATTCTATTTCATCCCGAATAGTGTTCTGAGATAGGGTCTGGATTCACAGCCCCATTTGACAGATGAGCAGACTGAGGACCAGTGAGGCTGAGTAGCTCTGATTTCATGGCAGGTGGAGAAGAAGCCCAGCGCCCACCTGCCCTGGCTTCCGGAGATACCCCCGTATCCCCCGGTCCCACTGTGCCCCGGCTGGCACAGAGAGGCTCCCACCCCCAAGCCGAGGACCGCCTCTTCAAACACCTCTTCGGGGGCTACAACCGCTGGGCGCGCCCGGTGCCCAACACCTCGGACGTGGTGATCGTGCGATTCGGGCTGTCCATTGCCCAGCTCATCGATGTGGTGCGCCTGTCCTCAGGGCCCTTATCCCAGAGTCAGGCCCCAGACCCCCTCTTTACCAGCTGCTTTCCCAGGTTCCTCCCTTGGCCCCAGCCCCGTTCTCTCGACCCCAGAGGCTGCTCCGTCCCCCTCACCCATCCCTAACACCCCCCAGGCCTGGAGTCCCTCCTAGGAGGGCAGTGATTGGCAGCAGTCCCTGTGTGACCCTAAGGAAGACTCTGATTACGGGTGGCAGCATCTGGCGGGCTGTGGTTGCAATGCCTGAAACAGCCCCTGCCACTTCTCCTGTTTTCTGGGGCTGAGTCCATCCCTCTGTTCTTTCTCTTTCTCTCCCTTCCAGGATGAGAAGAACCAAATGATGACCACAAATGTCTGGCTAAAGCAGGTGAGGACCCTCCTCTGGTCCCAGCAGGAGGAGGGCAGGAATCCATGAACCCCCAGCCTTCCCAGAGCTCGGTCACTAAGGTGGGGGGGGCCAAGGAACAGGAGATTCTGAATTCACAGTTGCCCCCTGGGGTGCTTCAGAAGTTCACCATTCTGACAGCTGGTGAGTGTTTGTGGCTGGGTTCTCACCCAGTGCCTGAGGATGTCACTTACCAGAGCTAAGTGATGCCTTCCAGGACGCCGGCATTCCATGTGTCCCTGCTGCTGAGGAGTCATCACCAAAGCCGCCTGGGGGTTTCATTCTGCCCCTGAACAGCTGAGGGCAGCGGGAAGCAGAGCATTTGGGCCAGGGAAGGGAGTGCCAGCTGTGCCCAGCTGGGAGCCCCAGGCTTCTTCCAGGAAAGCACTGAGCACTCCATGTCTGTGCCCTCAACTAACCGGTTCTTAAGTGACACCTGGTTTATTCCATCTCCTGGTTTTGCAGCCAGGAGTTGGGGTATCTTCCTGCGCTTTATGTGGTGAATACTGGGGTGTGGTCTTTGGCTGGTGGCTGATCCCGAGGGTCTAAGACAGCTTACCTCACAGGTCTGCCCCTCAGCAGGGATCGCTGGATGGAAAACTTTGGATGGTTCTGGAGAGTTCCAGCTGGGCCCCCTGCCCTCTCCAGCAGGGGAGTCAGAGTTCTTGCGTCAAGGCTCAGGGATCTCAGACCGTGGGTCTCAAGAGACAGGGAACTGGAAGAAATTGGTCCAGTGTCCTGTGTGTCCTGTGGTATTGATCAAGCAATCATGGAGTCCCCAGTTGGATTTGGGGAGGGGACACAGATCCTGCTTAGGCTGGAGGCTTTGACCCTCTGACACCGTCACTCAGGGGCTGTTAGGGAGTTGCTTGGGTCATCTTTAAGATGTGCCAACTGAGGGCCGGAGTGATGAAGGGACTTGGAGAGACACACAGTCATGACTCATGTGCGTTTAGGGAGAAGGAAGCCTAGAATCCAGGCTGCCACAACTGTCCCATGGGTCTGTCTCCTCAGCTTTAGGGGCTGAGGGTGGGGGGTGAGGAAGAAACACTGGAGTGGGAGTCAGGCCACCCAGTGCTGCTTCTGATTAGCCTGTGATACTGGCCAAGCTACTTAACCCTGGGGCCCCAGTTTCCTCATCTGTAAAATGGGGATAGTACAATCTATGACCACATGCCAGAGAGGATCAGTATACTCCAATTTGGGGTAGGGGCCCCAAAATATTGGTTGAATCCAAAAACTTGGCAGATGAACTTCTTTCTTTAGAGAACAAAACTTGATTTGGGGTTGAGTGACTGATTTGGATATGCTTTGGTAGAAGCCAGGGTGAGGCCCAGAGCACCCCCTTTTTGATGGGAACCCTGAGCAGTGCTTGGGAGCACAGTTTGGAGGTCCCTGGTTAACTCCCTGTCTCAACTGTGTGCCTCTGGGAGGTGTTTTTTTCCCCCTCTCTGGTCCTCAGTTTCTTCATCTGCCAAATGGGGAGATGTTGCCACCTGCTCGGCAGTCCCTGCCTGGTCTGCAGTAGAGGCCCTTCCTGGATTGAGGGTTCAGAAAACACACAAACTCTGAACACTAAAAATAGTGACTTTAGTACAGATGAGTGAAGTGGCCACTGGGTCATCCAGACAGGGAGAGGAGGAATAAGGCCTAGAGGGCAGGACTTGGGTGACCAATCCACTTGGGTACCCAGGACCCTAGCTACTAAATTTGGGGCAAAGAAAGACTGGCTGCTTGTTAGATGAGCCCTTTCCTGGTATGGCAATGAATTCCATTCTGTGGGGCCACGTAGGGAGCTCTGGGTGCTCTACACTGGCTGCTTGGCCCAACATTGGGGCACCCTGGCTGTCCTAGCCTTGCCCAGCCCCCACACCCCGTGGCCCCAGTGACTGGCTTCCCTCCACGCACAGGAGTGGACCGACTACAAGCTTCGCTGGAACCCTGCTGATTTCGGCAACATCACTTCCCTCCGGGTCCCTTCGGAGATGATCTGGACCCCTGACATTGTCCTCTACAACAAGTAGGAGGCTGCTGCGGTCCTGGGAGAACCGGGAGGGCTCCAGGAGGGGTGGGCATGTGGCCTGGGGTGTCTCTGCCCACCTGTCTCTTCATTCCCTCATTTTCTGATTTTGTTCCCTTACTCACACACCAAGTCATTTTAGACGCCCACCACGTATCGGTGCCTGGCACTGTGCTAATGAGACAAAAATTTGCCAGTACTAAGGAGTCTTTGAAAAATGTGGTGCAGGCTCAGAAAACAATGCCCTGTGTTGGTGTTTTGAAGGATGGCAGGCAGCCTCGTTGGACCAGGTAAGTGGCATCTGGGGGTAATGCCCTCAGAGGACACAAACGCATATGGCTTTAAAAAAAAATCATATTATTGTACAGTTGTCTTGTCTTTAAGAACAAAGCAATTAATCTTTGTAATGACTAGAAGCCAGTAGAAGGCAGGGGCGTCTAAAGAAAGCCTCCGTGGACACAAATTAAGTTAAATTTAAAAAAATAAATAAGTAACTTTACAAAAAGATTGTGAGACAGGATCTTGCTCTATGGCCTAGGCTAGAGTGTAGTGGTGTCATCATAGCTCACGGTAGCCTCCAACTCCTGGGCTCCAGTGAGTCTCCTGCTTTCGTATCCTGAGCAGCTGGGACTACAAGCGCACACCATCAAACCTGGCTACTTTTTTTTTTTTTTTTTTTTTTTTAGCGATGGGGTCTGGCTATGTGTCCAGGCTGATCTCAAACTTCTGGGCTCAAGGTGTCCTCCTTCCTTGGCCTTCCAGGATTACAGATGTGAGCCACCACACTCATCCCAAATCACTTTTTTAAAAAATAGAATAAACAGAAATCTATAATTTCCTTTGTGTGTTTGGTATCAGGCAATTCTTCTAGAAGTCAAGAAGTTCAGATTAAAAAGGTGTTTGGTGCTATATTTGTGTAAAAGTATTTTCTAAAGGTGCTAAGGAGCACTACTTCCTGGAGAGACGAATGAATACTTAGCAAAAAGGGCTCTGTGGTCAGATAACTCCGGATAACATTGTATATCCCTATTCCCACCCCGGTCCTTTGGAAAACGGCCGAGCACAAGAGCATTTTAAATGTTCTGCAGCAAAGAACCCCATCCAGCCCAGCATTCCCCAGTTCATTCAACCTTACTTTAGAAATGCTATTTTTAAACAATAAAATAAAAGGGAAAAGTTCCACTTCTGGACGTGGCATCTCCAGATGGGACAGGTGGCTCCTTACGCTGTCCGCTCTGTCAGGCCCAAACCATCTCGGTGAACATGTTCACCACAGGGTCACCTGGCAGGTGTCCCACCCACTGCAGGGGTGGAGTGTTTGCAGCTGCTACGGGGCTCACAGAACCTCCTACCTCATGATATCTCTGTCCCCAGAGCTGGCACCTGGGGAGGGTCCTTCTAGTTTCTGGTTTCTGTCCTTCTGGCAGAGGGCAGGAGCAAAGTCCTGAAGCAGATAGGACTTAGAGTTGTAGGATTGCTTCTTTTGACAATCTAGAAATCTGAACCAAACTCCTGTGGACATTTAAAGAAGGCTCCCTTTGGCTCAGAAAACCACCCTAGGTTGACCAGAAGGGGATCAGAGAGAGAGAGAGAGAGAGAGAGAGAGAGAGAGAGAGAGAGAGAGAGAGAGAGCGCGCGCGGGAGATGGCCGCGTCTTCCTCCAAGTGGGTGCATATTGCCACCTAGTGGTGACTATGTGTAATGACCAGAATGCCCTTAAAAAAATGGAAACTTAACACCAAGTGTTTGTTACTCTTTCAAAGTTGCTTTTTCTGGCCTGTCTATATCTCTATCTTGGAACTACAGCTCCACAGGGTAATTTTTTACCCATGAATTCTTCTGATTCCCGGGCTTAGGGTACCCTCTCCACCTATCGCTCTACTAAATCCTACTGTAGGTCAAGGCCAAGTGCAAATGGCAGCCTTCACGGTGACCCAGCCCATCCCAGCCAGGGCTGTGGGGTGCACTCTGCCAGTTTTCAGTGTTGTTGGTGCTTCTCTGATACTGTGGTGGCTCCAACTGCATCCCATTTCCTCGTGACCCTTGAAGGGGCAGGAATCTTGCCTCATATTTATCTTGCTACACCGCTTGGGTAGAGGACCTGGTGGATGAGGCTGGCTCCAAAATTCATGTTAAGTTGGTGGATTCAGGAAGTATCTTCACCAGCAAAGACCTTAGGCCCCTTCTGAGCAGAGGGTGACACTTCCCAGGTAGATAGGACATGAACCCCCACTTCAGAGGCCGACTTGCTGTCTGCAAGAGAAAAGAAAAAAAAATCATAACTACTCTAAAATATTTAATAAACAAATAGGCAATCACACTACATATACTCCACGATCACAGATATGTGTGTATTTTACTCTCATATAGATAAACATATAACAGTTTTACATGATATATACATTATCAAAATGTGGGGACACATTTTGAGACATTTTGTCACCCTTGGTAGAGTGCCATGGTGTCATACCTTACAGCAACCTCAAACTGTTGGGTTTAAGCGATTCTCTTGCCTCAGCTTCCCAAGTAGCTGGGATTACAGGTGCCCACCACATTGCCCAACTATTTTTAGACATGGTGTCTCATTCTTGCTCAGGCTGATCTCAAACCTGTGAACTCAGGCAATCCACCCACCTCAGCCTCCCAGAGTGCTAGGATTATAGGCATGAGCCACCACACCTGGCCCCATCATCAAAATGTTATTAGTGGTTGTTCGAAACATTCTTAGCACTTTACTGTTCAAAAATCCTACCTTTGCCATTGAAAAGATGGTAGGTGAAAAGATAACTCCGGCTGCTGTGAGCTGGGAGAGACCCCCCATGTGTGTATGTGCCCTTGTCCTTGGGGTTCACCTGCTGCCGGCCCTCAGAGCAGCCTGGTTTGGGCAAGGGGTGTGCAGGGCACCCAGGTCCTCTCCTCTCCCCAGTGCAGATGGGGAGTTTGCGGTGACCCACATGACCAAGGCCCACCTCTTCTCCACGGGCACCTTGCACTGGGTGCCCCCCGCCATCTACAAGAGCTCCTGCAGCATCGACGTCACCTTCTTCCCCTTCGACCAGCAGAGGTGCAAGATGAAATTCGGCTCCTGGACCTACGACAAGGCCAACATCGACCTGGAGCAGATGGAGCAGGCGGTGGACCTGAAGGACTACTGGGAGAGCGGCGAGTGGGCCATCGTCACCGCCACGGGCACCTACAATTCCAAGAAGTACGACTGTTGCGCCGAGATCTACCCTGACGTCACGTACACCTTCGTGATCCGGCGGCTGCCGCTGTTCTACACCGTGAACCTCATCATCCCCTGCCTGCTCATCTCCTGCCTCACCGTGCTGGTCTTCTACCTGCCGTCGGACTGCGGCGAGAAGATCACGCTGTGCATCTCGGTGCTGCTGTCCCTCACCGTCTTCCTGCTGCTCATCACCGAGATCATCCCGTCCACCTCGCTGGTCATCCCGCTCATCGGCGAGTACCTGCTCTTCACCATGATCTTCGTCACCCTGTCCATCGTCATCACCGTCTTTGTGCTCAACGTGCACCACCGCTCGCCCAGCACCCACACCATGCCCGGCTGGGTGCGGGGGGCCCTCCTGGGGTGTGTGCCCCGCTGGCTTCTGATGAACCGGCACCCCCCACCCTCGGAGCTCCGAGAACCTGCAGGCCTGGAGCGCGGCTCCTCTTACCACTGGCTGGAGACTGACGTGGATGCCGAGGAGAGGGAGGCGCTGGCGGTGGAGAGATGGGTGCGAGCTGCGTACTCTGCCACCCCGGCCAGCGCCCTCCACAGCCCCGGTGCCCTGCATCAGGGGGCCTCAGGGGCCAAGGCCGAGGCTTCACTGCAGGAGAGTGGGATCCTGCTGTCACCTCGCATGCAGAAGGCGCTGGAAGGCGTGCATTATATTGCCGACCACCTGCGTGCTGAGGATGCTGACTCTTCGGTGCGTTGGGGCTGCGTGAGCGCCGGCCTGGGTGACCCCACCAGCTTTGCACAGAACCTTCTCTCCCCAGGCATGAGCTTGGGCCAGCCCAGGCCCCTCCCTTGAGGACCCATCATGGCCCTTAGGAGCTTAGAATAAATGGTGAGAGGGAATGTCTAGCTGTCAGCTCTTAGGAAATTCATTAGAGGAGCAGGTTATTTTCCACAGGGGTCAGGTGCGCCCAGCTCAGCCCAACTGGGAGCCCACCAGCCAGAGAGGGAGGACCTCAGATACTGAACCCTTCCAGAGGTTATTCCCGGGTGGCCTTGGTGAGTAGATAAGAAAATTGCTCTTTATCTTATCCTGGAGCAGCTTGGAGTCCAGACTCCCTTGCCTGGGCTGTGAGCCCAAGACCCACAAAGTCCCCTGCCCCATGCTCAACCCGCGCCAAGTCACACCCACCTTCCTCTGCCTCCTTCTGCAGGTGGGCAGGGTGGCAACATGGGGGCAGCAAAGTCTTGGCGTTTTGTAATCGTTGCATTTAAGTTGATGTTGCCCTGAAACCCTGCAGACCTCAGGAGGGCCATGCCCCTAGGTGGTTCTGCCACCTCGTACATCTCTCTGGTGTCCTTTGCCTACAACCTGAGAGCTCAGGGAAAGGCTCTGGGCCACGTGGAGGGTGCAAGATAGGACAGGAATCACCAGAAGAGGGTTGTCTGAGCCTGGAGCCTACCTTGTCTCCCCTTGTCCCTGCACTGACCTTCACTCCCCGGGTCTCCATGGGGCAGGTGCTGCTGCCCCGGGCCATCCTTGCAGGGGCCTTGCCCGGGGGGTATACCCGTTCCTGAGGCCCAGCCCTTGTCACTGTGAGCCCATTTCTGCCTGCAGGTGAAGGAGGACTGGAAGTACGTCGCCATGGTCATTGACAGGATATTCCTCTGGCTGTTCATCATCGTCTGCTTCCTGGGCACTGTTGGCCTCTTCCTTCCTCCCTTCCTGGCTGGAATGATTTGACCCTGCATCCCTTCCGTTGCTCCCAGGTGGTCCTGCCAGCCACCTGTTGACCACCCTTAACAGTACTTGCGTCTAGAGTAGCCTCTGGAGGGGGGGAGGTTGGATGCCAGCTGCCAGCGGGTCCCTCTCCATGGGCTCCCTGCACCGGCTCAGGCCCAGTCACTGGGGTCTTAACAGAGTACTGAGTGCTGAGAAGCTGCAGGCACAAAGCCCAGTTCTGGGTGCTGAGAGAGAGGGAGGAGTCTTCAGGAAGTTAGGACACGGTAGCAAGATGGGCGACATGGGGCAGAGCCAGACTATCCTGCAGGAGCAGTGCAGCCCTCACACTGGGGGGCAGGGCCGGATGGAGAAAAGGGGGACAAGGCGCCCTGGGTGGAAGAGCTCTGAATGACATTTTGGGTTTGGGAATGAGCCCTGGTGCCAGGGACAGCAGCTGGGGCATGGGGCTCTGTTGTGAAGAGCAGTGGGAAGGGGTTGGAGAAGCCAGTTGCGGTATCTCTAAATGACGCTGAACGTGAGGTTCAGAGTCTGAGCCTGCAGGGTTCAGAGCTGTTGGGCACAGCAGAAGGGGCAGGGCCTGCCTGGAGGGACCCTCCCAGAGGAGGGAGAGATGGGTGGAGGCAGGTAGCTGGGCTGTTCTGCCCTTCTGCCCACTTGGAAACACTTTTGAGTGCCCCCCCCCCACTGCCTTCCTCATTGCAGAGGGGCTCAGCTCCAGCAGGGCCCCAGGAGGTCTGGGAGACCCAAGTGTCCCTGCCTGCAGATTGCTGTCCTTAAACATGCAGTGGACAGACTGGAAACAACCTCCTGAGCTGCTGTTGGCTCCACTCAAACTGGCTATGTATCCAGCCTGTCCTCCGTACCCTGCCCTGGCCCTGCTCCATCAGCTCACTTCAGAATTTAAGATGTTTCTTTCGCTTTCTCTGATTCTGGACTCCTCAAGGGCAAGGCCTCTGCCTCTTATTTGTCTTGGGGCCCAGTGCCCAGCAAAGCCCCAGGTGTCATGATTAGCACTCGGCACCTCTGTGTGGTTGAAGGGAACGAACTGGACCATCTTGGACCCAAGACCACTGTGTCCAGGGAAAAGCTGTTGGACTGTGCCCTTCCCAGCCTGTTCCTCCCAGAGCTGGAGATGTGTCCGACCTACTCTGAGCCCTCTGCAGAGCTGTTCTTGTGCTTGGACTACACACTTGGGGGGCTGCAGCTGTGTGCAGAGCCTGGCCAAGCTGCTGCTCCCAGGTATCAGGAGTGGGGATCAGCCCAGGGCCTGTCCTGAGCTCTGTCCAGCCCCCGAGGGCAGGACCTCAGCAGCTAACAGATGTGGGCACTGGGTTCTATGGACAGTGTGGCCACTTTGGGCAGGGAGCTGAGCAGGGAGAGCTTCTGATTTGCTTTTGGTCTTTGGGGTCCTCTCCTTCCAAACTGCTACACACTGCTCCCTGACAGACGCAGGGAAGGGAAGCCTGCCTGCCGGGGACACCCTGGCCCAGGCCCCCACTTCTCATTTCTTCCCCAAGATGCTCCACGTGGGGCCCATTCTGGTCACTGGCTCCTGCCTGCACCTGAGCATGTGACCTGGGCTAGGTCCCCTCCCCCCTGCCTCTGGGCTTCCTGGTCCAGCCTCCCAGACCTGCTCACCTGGTGCAGCAATGTGTGCACGTGTGATTCATGCCTCCTGCCTGTCGTGCATGTGAGTAAAGAGATGAAAAGAAGCTAAGTCTGCTGATCCTTTAACTGTGTGGACCCTGCTCATGGCCACACCTTACCATCATCAATGTCACCCAAGCCCTCCAGGGCCTGGGTTGCTTTGGGGCTGACAGAGAGGAATCACACCTGGCATTCCTTCCATGACCATGAAAGGGACCATCCCCAACTGCCCATGCAGGGGCAAAGTGGGGGGAGCACACAACGGCCCACCTCCCATGTCCCCATACTCCCCTCGCCCAGTGCTGATGGCCTTGGTCGGTGTGGATGCAGCGGTGTCACCATTCTCCTTAAAAGGGCAGATTCAATAAACAGAACACTCAAACCACAAAGCAAATGGTAACAATTTTAATTCAACCACAAGTCAAATAGAAAGAAGGTAAAAGAGTGTTCTACACAAACACATGAGAAAAGGGGCAGGGAAAAGGAGAAATAACAAAAGAGAGGAGGAAAGAAGGAAAGGAAGGAAAAGGAGGAG
>CAUYQV010110860.1:0-15234 GCA_963574575.1 Galagoides demidoff
CTTTCATCCGCGAACGACTCAGTATTACCCAAGCACTCCTGCTCACTCAACAATATCAGATCCTACAACAAAATGACCAACCATAATCACAAAGCAGGGTCTTAAGATTAAGACCATACACACACACAAAAAAAAGGAAGGAATGAAGGGACCCCCGAGGCCAGGGTAGACTCCCACCTCATGAAACAGACCACCTACTGGGAGACTTTTTCGGCAGGGATTTTCCGAGCATTGGCTGACTGACTACACTCCTGGGACTCCCTGGGTGCTTGGGGCGCCTGGGACTTCCTGGGTGCTTGCGGGCGCCCCTCTCCACATCCTGCTTCCCCAAACTCGCGCCAGCTACCCCAACGGCTAAAACTCATCCCCTGACCCTGCTCACTCCCTGCTCGGAATTTCCCTTGATAAACAACAGGCCCCTTTGCACAACCCACTCCCTGCTCGGAACGCTTGGAATTTTGTTCGCTTAAACAGACCAGTGACCTTACCCTGATCAGAATCTCCCTTGTTGAAACAATCACCGACCCCCACACCCATCTGGTTGCGGTTTTCAACTTTAAAAGAAGCCTGTAACAGCCGTTCGGGGTCCTTCTTCCCGAGTGGCTGAGGGACCCTGACGCGTCAGCAATAAACTTGCCTCTTGCTTTTGCATCGACCCGAGTCTGGTGACTGTTCCTTGGGGGTGGCTATCATGGCTGGACCCCATTTTGGGTCCAACAAGGGGAGTCTGAGCTATGTGAAATATGCACAATTTATCAAGTCCAGAGGTACCTGAAAATGGACCTGACGCAATTGTTTGAAGTTATTGTGCCCCCAACTAGCCACTTACCCATTATCTTCCTGTTTCTGGAACTTAAGATACAAAGAACAATGTATAGCCAATAAATACTTTATGTTATTTAAATGTGAATTCTTGGTAAACAATTTAGGAGTTGTCTAAAAACTTTTCCTTGAAAACCAACTTGTCACTGCTGCTAACTGAAGTGTGTATTCAGGGAAACTTGAATCTGTATTTTCATATAGCCATCTTCAAACTCTTGAGCTCAAACTCTACACTTAATGATATTTTTTAATCTTATTATCTAAGGTTGACATTCCAAATTCCTCAAACCAAAAATCAGCAAATCACAACGCAAATCCAAACCTGGCTGCTGTCTGTTTTTATAAATAAAGTTTTTTTGGAATGGATGCTTTGGCATCACAATGGCAGAGCTGAGTAGCTGTGACAGAGATTAAATGGCTCACAACCTCTAAAATGTTTATGGAACATCTGGGCCTTTATAGAAAAAATTTGCCAATCCTTGCCTTAAACCAGTGGTTCTCAACCTTCCTAGTGCCCTTTGATATAGTTCCTCATGTTGTGGTAATCCCCAACCATAAAATTATTTTCATTGCTACTTCATAACTGTAATTTTTGCTACTGTTATGAATCGTAATGTAAATACCTGATATTAGGTGACCACTTCTCAGGTTGAGAAGTGACTTAAGCCATTCTCCATATGGCTGGGACCTGATATACAAGTACAAAATACGGTGCACAAATCAGCAGCACCACATCACCTAGTTCTAGAAATGCTGAATCACAGCCCCGACACTAGACCTGCTGAGTTCAAATCTGCATTTTATCAAGATCTCCATTAACATGTGCAAAGAATGTTAGAACTGGAAGAAAGCAGAGACTTTCTAGTCAAATTTACAAAACCTAGAAATGATTTCAACGATTATAATGTAGGGATAGTCAGAGAAGTAGAGAAGTAAAGCTAAGAGCATGAGTGCAGTCATTCTGACCATACACCAACTACCCTGAAGGCCTGAGACACTTAGTAAGAATGGACTTATGAAGACTTACTAAGCCAGATGCCTTATAAACTGTCCTTACCTTTCTGGGACGGCAGTTTACAATTAACCTTTCCGGCCTGACCTCAGAACAATGCTGGTGATGTACCAGGTTTCTGAACATTTAAAAACATTAACATTGCCCCATTAAGGGTCCCCTCCTGCTCAGGCAAGAATCCCTAGTCTGTGAAGTAGGATCTGTTGTCTGTCTCTGTCTCAATAAAACCTTTCTGTAACTAGCTGGCTTGCTCTCAAATTCATTCCTGTGCGAAGCCAAGAAGCCACATGGAAAGTTCGGGCGGCTTTCCTCCCTTTACTGGGGCACCCCCTGCATCAGTTATCCGTCAGGGCCCTTTAATCCACTGAGCATCTTCAGCAACAGTAAAAATATCTTTGTAAGATTATTTGTAGATCTGTCAGGATGCTTTCTATTTCTGCTGTTAAATCACCAGTAAAAATGTTCAAAGCAAACAGTTAAAAAAAAAGATTTTTTTTTTTTTCTGGCAAACAAATGTACACATTTCAGTAGGGGGTCACATTCTGTGTTCTGGAAATGTAGCACAGTAACCTGGAAAATTGTCTTCACAGAAGATCTTAGATATTTTCTTTATTTTACTGGTTCCAGTTCAAACACTTTGGAATATGGTTACAAATAAGCTCTCACTTTAATACAATCCTCACAAGTCTGCCACTATCGATAAGGAATTGCTAACTTTCCCTAAGCGTTATCCATTCAGATTTTACATACCAGCTACAGCAGAGAAGTATAGAATTGCAGTGAATCTTTTGTGTGATTTTTCTAAAAACTACAGTTTTGTAGAGTAACTAAATGCAGGGGAACTGCAGAACCTTCAGAGAAATTACAGTACTGGCTCTCAGAATGTAAAATGACTGGTCCAGAACTAGCATTTGAATTAGTCCAGAATAAGAAATATTACCATGGACAGAAAGTTCACCTCCATTACCTTCAAAAGATAAATTGGATTTACCTCTAGAACCCAGATCAGCACCAATGAAAAAGTCTCCATCTGATGTAGTAAGAGTTACCTTCTCTCCTCATGTGACAATAGTAAGTAATATTCTCAACACAGGAAAGAAAGTTATTGTACTTTCCACACAGTGTGAAGATATGAAGGGGACAAATAACAAGCCTGATGTAACTTACTTTTATGCAGGTGCTGACATACTTAATAAGTGTGTGAGAATATATTCCTATCTCTGAGGGACTCAGTGGTGGCCCCTGTCCATTTCCTTCAACATTGTTGACATTGCAGCATACAATTTGTATGTGACTTTCAAGAAACAAATAGCCACTACTTACAACTTCACTTGAAGAAACAAGTGGGAAGAAAATACTTTCTGAAAAATTTGGCACAACAGCTCTGTCAAGAAAACATAAGAATGTGTGCCCAAAATGCACCTGGCCTCCACAAAAAATATGCCAGGGGTATGAATCTCTGTGGACACAAGTGCAATCAAGGACAAGGTATGGTGACAAGAGAAATAGTTCATACTGAACCAAAGGGAGTTGTTATGAGACAGGCACTAAAAAGCTTACCATAAAATAAGGTCACTGCTATCTTTGTCCCCAAGAGAGAAACCAGAAATACATGAAGGCATGCAGTGAATGCAGCAAACACATCTGTCCTAGCCACACATCAAAAGAAGGCAATATAATTAAAAGAACAAACACAGAATGTGATTAAACTGTTGTTAGTTACTTATACAATAATATGTAAAATATATAGGGTTTTTATGTAGTTATAGTACTACTTTTTCTAGCGTAAACTCTCCCATTGGTGTTCCCTGGGTACCAAATTGGCATTGATGTGTGACTTCTATAGGATTGAAGGAGTCATTCAGGAAGTTTCAAAATACTGTAGAAAGTTTCAGCAAAAGATTAAACTACAGGGGGAAGAAAGCATCTCAGAGCATGAAAACAAGGCTCTTGAGCTAATTAAATCATTTAAAGAGGCATGAAAAAAGAAGAGTAAAAACAGAGCATTCTCTTAGAGAATTATGGAACTATGTGAATCATTTCCAAAATTCAAACATACTCCTAAAAGGATATTGAACCCTGTGTCAACTCAATTCACACACAGCATCTCCTAGACACAATGTAATTAACTTGGCCAAAGTCAAAGCAATACGAAAGAGAAAATGCACAAGTCGCCAGTTTTAAGCAGTAGCTGACCTATAAGGGCAAACCTATCAGGGTAGCAGTTGAGAATATTTCTGAGCTGAAATACAAGCAGAAGAGAGTGGTCTCCTGTCTTTAATCTTCTCAAACATAATAACTGTCAGCCTACAATTCTGTATCCTGCAAAACTAAATTTCATAGTTGATGGAGAAATCAAGTATTTTATTAAAAAGCAAATATTGAGGAAAACTGTCACCACAAGACCTGTGCTGCAAGATGTACTTAGATCGGGGCTATATGAAGACCATCAAAATGGATTACCAGTGAAGTAAAGTCACTTGGAAACCAAAGGTTAAAACCTAGCTTCTATAACTGCCAAAGTAACAAAAGAAGGCAATAGACAATACATACAACATACAACAGAATATACAATAAACAATACATACAACAATATGAACAGAATTTAACCCTATTGATCAATTCTCTAAATAAATGTAAATAACTTAAAATTCCCCCACTGAATAGGCACAGCTAGCTGACTGGATAAAAAAATCACAAGCTAACTATACACTGGTCTTCAGAAAACATACCTACCCTCCAAGACAAATCAAGACTCAGGGTAAAGGGTTGGAAAACAACATTCAGGCAGATGGAAACCAAAAGCAAGTGGGAATTACAATCCTTTTCACAGATACAATTGTCTTTCAAGCAATAAAGTATAGAAAAACATACATGGACACTGCATACTATCAAGGGAACAATACAATAAGAAGACACTGCAGTCCTAAATATTTATGCACTCAATACTAATGCCTCCAGATTTATAAAACAGACCCTACTTGATTTGAACAATAAGGTAATCCACCAAATCATAACATTTGGGGACTTCAACACCCATTGACAGAATTGGACACATCTTCCAAGCCAAAACTAAATAAAGAAATGATGTACTTAAACACAACTCTAAAGCAAATGGGCTTAACAGATATATACAGATCATTTTACCCAATACTACTGCATCTACATTCTTCTTATCAGCTCATGGATCATTCTCCAAGATTGTTCATATCCCAGGACATAAATCAAATCTCAAAAAATTTAAAAGAATAGAGATTTAGAGATTATATGTTGCATCTTCACAGACCACAATGGAATAAAAGCTGAACTCAGTTCAAACAGAAACACACATCCCCACACAAAGTCATGGAAAAGAAACAACTTTACACTGAACAATAGCTGGGTCAAGAAGGAGAAACAAAAGGAAATCACTGAATTCCGTAAACAAAGCAACAGTGAAGCCACATGCTATCAAAAACTGTACAAACACAAAAACAGTCCTAGTAGAGATATTTATGACATTAAATGCCCACATCCAGAAGTCTGAAAGAGTGCAAATCAACAATCTAATGACTCATCTCAAGAAACTGGAAAAGGAAAAGCAATTCAATCCCAAACCTAGTGGAAGAAAAGAAATAACCCATATAAGATCAGAACTAAATGAAATTGAGAAAAAAATAACCAGTCAGAAGATCAACGATACAAAAAGTTGGTTCTTTAAAAAGACAAATAAAAATTGATTTATTTTATTAACCTTTGGCCAGATTAACTAGAAAAAGAAAAGATCTCAAATAAGCTCAATCACAAACAACGGAAAATAACAGATAATATAAAGATACAAAAGATCATCACTGATTACCACAAAAACTCTATTCCCAGAAATTCAGAAATGTGGAGGAAATGGACCAATTCTTGGAATCACACTACCTCCCTACACTCAACCAGGAAAAAATAAAACTCTTGAACAGACTAATATCAAGCACTGAAATTACAACAGCAATAAAAAGGCTTTCAACAAAAAAAAGTGCTGGGCCTGATGGTTTCACACTAGAATTCCATCAAGCTTTCAAAGAGCTTATACCTACACTGTAGAACATATTCCAAAGCATTGAGACAAAAGGAACCCTTCCCAACTCCTTCTAGGAAGCAAATATCAACCTGATACCAAAATCAGGAAAGGATCCAACAAAAACAAGAAAACTATCGACCAATATCATTA
Organism: Galagoides demidoff; assembly: GCA_963574575.1. Taxonomy (NCBI): domain Eukaryota; kingdom Metazoa; phylum Chordata; class Mammalia; order Primates; family Galagidae; genus Galagoides; species Galagoides demidoff. The sequence continues at coordinate 6,033 of CAUYQV010110860.1, forward strand.
ATGAACATTGATGCAAAAATACTCAATACAATGCTAGCAAATAGAATTCACCTACATGTCAAAAAAATAATATATTATGACTAGGTGGACTTCATCCTAGGAATGCAAGGCTGGTTCAACATACACAAATCCATAAACATAATCCACCACAAAAACAGAAGTAAAAACAAAAAACATGTGGTTCTCTTAGTGGACACAGAAAAAGCATTTGACAAAATTCAGCATCCTTTTTTGATAAGAACACTTAAGAAAATAGGTATAAATGGGACATTTCTTAAATAAACCACAGCCAGTATCATACTGGATAAAGAAAAACTGAAAGCATTTCTGCTTATAAATGGAATCAGACAATGAAACCCAAGATCATCACCACTTCAACATAGTGTAGAAGTCCTAGCCAATGCAATTAGGCAAGAAAAAGGATATCAATGTTATCCACATGGGGATAGAAGAGGTCAAACTATTACTCTTTGCTGATGACAATATGATCTTATAAATAGAAAATCCCAAGGACTCAACCATGAGATTCTGGAAGTCATGAGGAAATATAGTAACATCTTGGGATATAAAATCAATATTCACAAATCAGTAGCTTTCATATACACCAACAAAAGCCAAGCTGAGAATCAAATCAAAGACACAATAACCTTCACTGTAGCATAAAAGAAAATGAAATACCTTAGAATATATTTAACAAAGGATGTGACAGATCGCTACAGAGACCTTTCTTTCTTTTCTGAGAAAAGAAACAGCAGAGAATGTTAACAAATGGAAGAACATACCATGCTCATGGCTGGAAGAATCAACATTGTCAAAATGTCCATACTACCAAAAGTGACCTACAGATTTAATATATTAAATACCAACGTGATACTTTGAAGATGTTTAAAACACAGTTCTTTATTTTGTATGGAACCAAAAAAAGGAAAAAAACTCAAATACCAAACACAAACATTTTGTTCTACAAAATAAGAACAAATCTGGAAGCATCATGTTATCAGACTTTAGGTAATACTACAAGTCTATAGTGATCATGGTACTGGAATAAAAATAAAGACATAAATCTATGGAACAGAACAGAGAACCTAGAGGTGAAACCAGCCACATCTAGCCATCTGATCTTCAATAAAATAAACAAAAACACACAGTGGGGACAAAAATTCCTTTTCAATAAATGATGCTAGGAAAAATGGCTAGCCACAAATAAAACACTGAAACTCAACCCAGATCTCTCACCACTTACAGAAATTGACTCGTGTTGGATAAAAGATTTAAATATAAGACACAAAACTATAAAAACTCTAGAAGACAGTATGGTAAAAACTCTAAATCTTATCTGCCTAGGAAAATAATTTATAAAGACCCCATTGGCAGTTGCAGCAGTGACCAAAAAAAAAAGGAACTTAATCAAGTTAAAAAGCTCTATCCAGTTAAGGACACAATCAACAAAGCAAACAGACAACCTTAAGAATGGGAGAAGATATTCACATGTTACCAAATGGACAAAGCACTAATAAGCAGAATCCACAAGGAACTTGAGGAAATCAACAAGAAAAGAACAAACAACCCCATTAACAACTGGCCTAAAGACGTGAACAGAGGCTTTTCTCATGAGGAAAAATGGCCAACAAACACATGAAAAAATGCTCATTGTCCCTAAGCATCAGAAAAACGCAAATCAAAACTACTCTGAGATATCACTTAACCTCCATGAGACTGGCCCACATCCCAAGGTCCCAAAGCTGCAGAGGCTGGAACACTCATGCACTGTTGTTGGAATGCAAACTAGTACAGCCTTTATGGAAAGAAATGTGGAGACTTAAACGTAGGCCTTCAATTTGATCCTGCAAGGCCATTACTCAGTATCTTCCCTAAAGAAAAAAGTTCTTTGACCATAAGGACATTTGCACTTCAATGTTTACTGCAGCTCAATTCGCAATTGCACAGATGTAGAAATAACCCAAGTGCCCATCAACCCATGAATGGATTAATGAACTATAGTCTATGTGTATGCCATATAATACTACTATTCAGCCATAAAAAAATATGGAAACTTCAGATCTTTCATATTTACCTGGAAGGATCTATAGAACATTCTCTTAAATAAACTACCACAAGAACATAAAAATCAAGCATCCCATGTACTCAATACTGAGTTGAAAGTAGTAGATTAACAACTACAGGGCCACATGAGAGAAAAACTCAATTAAATTCAAGAAGGGGGTAAGTGGAAGGGGGGTCAGTAAGTTCTCACCTAGTTCCCACTTAGGGTACAATGTATGGGTATATGGCACACTTCCTAGGCAAAGTACAAAACTACAATGCAAACTTTACTTACAAACATAAGCCACATAACCTAATCCTAAGCACCCTTACATTAGTCAGAAATAAATAAAAAATAAACTAATAGAGAAAAAAAAAAAAAAGAAAGAAAGAAATGCAGAAGGCCAGAAAGCACCAAAACATCTTGGAAGAACAGGAATGTTCATATTATCAAACATCAGACTTAATATAAAGTACAGCAATTAATATAATGTACTATTAGAAGAAGAACAGACAAATAGGTGATGAAAGAGAATAAAGAATTCAGAAAGACACTTATATGGTGAAGGTTCCAGCCAGGGCAACTAGGCAAGGAAAAAAAAAACAGAAATAAAAAGCACCCAGATTAAAAAATTGAGAAGTAAAACTATTCACAAATAAGGTAACCCTCAAATAACATGGATTTGAACTGTGCAGATCCACAGGGTGCCAAGATAATTCAACTTAATTCAGAGAAAAAAATGTCTCTTCAACAAATGCTGCTGGAACAACCAGATAGCCACACAGCAAAGAATAAGGTTGGACCCTTACCTGGCACTATTTACAAAAATTAACTCAAAATGGATCAAAGACATAAATATAAGCTAAAACTATAAAAATGTTTGAGAAAACAGAGAAGTTGTCATAGTCTCAGTTTTGGCAATGGATTCTTTGGCATGCCACAAAAAGCCTAAGAAAATAAAGAAAACATAAACTGGACTTGATCACAATTTTAAAACTTTCATGCTTCAAAGGACACTATCAAGAAAATGCAGAGATAATCCACAAAATGGGAGAAAAGTTTGCAAATCATGTATCTGATCAGAAGCTTGCATCCAGAATATATAAAGAACATTTACAACTAAGTAACAAAAAGCCAAGCCAATTAACACATTCGCCAATGAACACATGAAAATATGCTTGACATCATTAGCCATCAGAAAATACAAATAGATATCACATAATACCATTATACCCCCAATATAACTATCAAAAGGTCAGATAATCACAGGTGTTGGCAAAGAGCTAGAAAAATCAGATCCTACATATACTGTAGATGAGAATATAAAATTGTACAGCCGAATTGGAACACAGTCTGGCAGTCCCACAAATGTAAACAAAGAGTTACCATACGTCTCAGCAATTTTACTCCTAGGTAGCTACCCAAGCAACAGGAATGAAAACACATGTCCATACAATAACTTGTACCACAAGTATTGGCAACAATATTTATAATAACAAAAAGGCAGAAACAACCCAAATGTCTACTAACTATTGAGTGAATAAATATGGCCTTACCCACACAATGGTCTATTATACAAAATGGAACAAAATACTGACAAATGCCACACCAGGGGTGAACCTTAAAACATAATACAGTAAGTGAAAGAAGCTAGTTACAAAAATACAAATATTTTATGATTCCATTTATAGGGAATTTCTATAATAGGCAAACCCAGAGATTAGTGGTTGCTTAGGCCTAGGTAGATGGGTAGAGAAGTAACAGTTAAAGGATATGGGGTGTCTTTTTTAAGAGGTGAAATTGATCTAAAATTTACTTCCTGATGGTTGCACATATCTGAGAACACACTAAAAACTAGTGAACTGTACACATTAGGTATGTGATATGTGAATTATATCTCACTAAAAAGAAAAGACACATGCACGTGTTTAGTCATCTTATTACAATGATAAACCACCAGAGCACTGTGGTTTCTAATAAATCATGATGGTTCAATTAGATATCCATGTAAGGAAAAAAATAAATCTTATTCCCTACTTTTTATCTTACCCATAAATCAAGATGGCCTGGAGATCTAAATTTAAGATCAAAATTTAACCTCTTAAGCTTTTAAGATGAGAAAAGCTTCTAGAAGATATCACAGAAAGACATCTTTATGACCTTATATAGGCAAACATTTCTTAACCAGGACACAGGAAAGCACTAACCAAAAAGGAAAATAAGTTAAGCCATATTAAAATTTATATCTTTTCTTCATCAAGACACCACTGAAGAGTAACATTGTATAGAACAAAGTGGTACAAAATAATTGCAACGAATATATATGTATGACAAAGAACTCATGTTTACAATATATATAGAATTCATATAAAATGAAAAAAATAAAAATGAAGACTTGAATAGGCACTTTGCCAAGAAAAGAAGATGTCCAAATTGCCAAAAGGATATGAAAAGCTATTCAGTCATCTCAGTCACCAAGGAAATACAAATTAAAACCACAGAATATCTAACACTTAAATAGTGACAAAAAACAAATGTTGGTGAGGTTATGCAATGAGAGGTATTAAGAGTGTAAAGTGGAACAAAAAACTTACTTTAAGAGCTCATAATTCTTCTCATTTAATCTCACAGCATTCTCTCTCCAAAATTTCTCAGATTTGTGCACAGGACTCCATTCCAGCCTTCCAGATTTAAGTTCTGAACTGTATTCATCAAATGAGCTACAAAAATTTTAAAGAATTCAAAGTTTATAAAAATCAGGGAGTTACTCCAAAATTAAGCAAAATGAACATCTTCACTGATAATTTAATTATAAATCTTTTGTACATTAACAAACTACCACTAAACGAAGTCTAAACAATCTCTAATAACAAATGTGAAATTTCATTCCAAGCACTAAGGTCCAATATGTCTGTCAAATTGGAATGCTGAGCTTGGCATTTAAAATCGACACTTATTTTCAAAATCCTTATCCCAATATATACATGAATGGGTTAAGTAAAAGACTTGATAATCAGAATTTCTACCTGGACACTTGAAATTCTTTATTTGCCAGACCACTAAATATACTAATGTAAACTTATATAAAAGCATAGTACTTTAATATAACAGTGTACTCTAATAGTGTAGGCATCATAAATCACATCAACACATCACAGAAACAAGTAGCAGTACACTATTTTACAATGTGATTACCAACAGTGTAGAAGTTAAGTCATTAACTGAATTAATCTATTACACATTAATCAAAAACAAAAACCTGTGCATATAACAAACTGCAGTTCACTTTAGTTCAAAAACTAATCACTATATAAAGAATAACAATTATTCAAAGCTTTATAATATGAAAATTATTAATGTGGTAAGCTAGCAGACAAACACAGTGTTAGGACATGTTCAGACTTACAAGTGAAAAATTAAAAAGAGATGTAGCCATTGAGATGTTGGCTCATAATGGAGTATAACCAGGTTACACGTGCATCACTACAAAAGTTTTGAGACAATGTTATGGTCCATTATTTTGCTTTCAAGAAACACAGTCGATAGCGTCCTTTCTGATTCACCTCTGCAAGTTTCAACTTGCTCAACTTATCAGTGTTGCTGGGAGGGCTTCATTTGTTTCTCTCCACGAGCATTTTATGTTTTTTTATTTTAATAACCAACCATGTACTGAGTAAATTGATAAGACTATCTTGTTTCAGTAAAGTAGTAATTTACTTTAACACAGAGCCAGCCACTGTAAGAGTAAACTAGTTATTTTTAACATTCGTATCCTATACCTGTAACAGCAAAAACAGAGACAAGCCTCTTTCAGGTATCTCTATCACCCATTTGCTCTATATAAATAAATTCAATTAAGCAATAATAACTGGCTCACATGGATTAAATCATTTACAAAGCTATTGCTAATCTTATCTTTTTTTTTTTTTTTGAGTTTTTGGCTGGGGCAGGGCTTGAACCCACCACCCCTGGTATATGGGGCCAGTGCCCTATTCCTTGAGCCGCAGGCGCTGCCCACTAAATCTTATCTTTTAACAGCCTTGCATAAGTATTACAAAAGAACTGATCATAAATTGTTACACATAATTATAATAGAATTTATAATCGTGAAGCCTACTTGCTGGCCTTCCTATTATATTACAGTCAAATTATCCATTTTTGAAATTATAGAATGACAAAAATGATTTGCTTCCTTCCACAAAAATCCAGTACAAACCTATGATACAAATAACATCTGCCATCTCTGGGAAATCTTTTGGGCCTAGGGATGATGGCTGCACTGAATTATCTGGTAAATTTCTGAAGCACATACTATATGACAGGCATTTGTTGGGCAGTAGAACCTCACAATAAGCTCACAAAATTCTGCAATGTAAGCATTTTTATTACTGTTTTACCAAAAGGACTTTAAAAAGTCAAGAAGCTTATACAAGGCCACAATGGAGAAAGTAGCCAAAGAATTCAAACCCAAGTCAGCTTTGTCCCGAACTCTAATCTACCTACAGAGTAGGCTCTATTTCCTGAGATTGGTTTGAAAACAAAGAATACGTGTTAATGGGAAAGATCATCAAGATATTATGAAACAGGAAAAGAACGGGATCCGCAAGAATCTGTAAGCCCTATTTATTTTGTTGGGAGGAGAGATGCAGGTAGAGAGGGGCTAGGAGGCATTTTGGAAACAAACACAAGAAGCCAGAGGTGGAGCTGGGAATATAGAGAGAGTAGTATGGAGCACCTTCGATAGCGTGTAAGGGGTTTCTTTATTATATGTATGTTATTTGCATCATTTTTATATAAAAAACAAAATTTCATATAATAGTTTTTCATATAAAAAATAAAATTTTCATATAAAAATAAAATCCACCTAGATGTGGTGGCTCACACCTATAATCCCAGCACTTTGGGAAGCTAAGGTGGGAGGGTCACCTAAGGCCAGGAGCATCAAAATCAGCCTGGGGAATATAGCAAGACCCCGTCACTATAAAAAATTAGAAAAATTAGCCAAGCATGATGTCGCATATCTGTAATCCCAGCTACTGGGGAGGCTGAAAGGCCTCTAGGAGAATCCTTTGAGCTCAGGAGTTCACGGTTACAGTAAGCTATGATTGCACCACTGCACTCCAGCCTGGGTAACAAAGCAAATAAACGAAATAAAATATGCCAATAGGACCTTTGAAATGCTGGACAAAACATTCTCTCCTCTCCCATAAATTAACAATCATTGTTGTTTAAAGGATTCTGAGAGAAGACTTTCAGGGAGTTCCTCAGGGAGGAAAGCCAGTCAGATTTCAGACAGCAGAAAACAGTGGGCATCTCCCTGAGTGAGAAGGGATAAGACAACTGTTGCCATGTTAAGAATGATATCTTAAAAGAAAACATATTTTAGTGAAATCTCTTGTTTTTTTTTAAATCTCTTGATTTTTTATAGTTAGCAACAAATACAGATTTTCTTAAACTGTTACATAAGTCAAAACAAAGCTGAACAGATCCAGTATTTGAAAATTTAAAAGAAAAACACACCTAAGGTCCTGGACACTCTCACCAAGTTTTTCCAAAAGAAATTTGATGTCTTCACTGATATCTTCATCGTCATACTTCTGCTGTTCCAAGTTCTCCAACTGCTTCAGAACTTTGCACTGAATCATAGCTAGAGCATATTCTTGGCGAGTTTCTCTTTCAGTTGATTTTTCTAAAAAGTTCTGAGTTAGACAAAATGATTATGAGAATCTATACAATTTGTCCTGTAATGCTCTCAGACCTCTGCACATTCTTTATACCCTTGTTCCTTTTCCTACCCCAGGTTTAACTACCACCTTCAAATGGGTGACTCCACCTCAAATCCTTACTTTGTTCCTGAGAGTCTGCACCATATTAGAAATCTACTTCTGATTACTTCTGTACTTCCTGGCTTTCTAAACATCTTTAGTTATCAACCCAGATGAGACTTACCAACACTGAACTCATTTACAATTAAATCCATCACAATCCTTTCTTGGTCAAAGCTACTTTGACCAAGCTGGTAAAGAGCTGTCAAATGCCTAAACAATTAAACAAAGTAATCAATCAATCAATCAATATAAATAAATCATTCAATCTGAACTGAAAATCAATCATGCAATAACAACTCTAAATCAAATCCCAAAATTTGAAACTACTTCTTTTTCTTTTTACAAGCAAGTTACATCCATAATAATTAGGATAAAGAAATGACAGGCTGAGTGTTCTTCATTTAAACTGAATATAAAGTCCGACTTGGCGAACGCTTAGAGTGGTGCCAGAGTTTCCAACCGCGCTTTTTAAATTTATCAGTCCTCTGCGGATCGACTGGATTGCGGATCACGATGACCGTTCCCTCCCCGGAGGAGCTGGATTCCTTCAAGTACAGCGACCTGCAGAACTTGGCCAAGAGTCTGGGCCTCCGGGCTAACCTGAGGGCAGACAAGTTGCTAAAAGCCTTAAAAGCCCACCTTAAACAAGAAGCAAGAAAAGAAAATAATAATCAGGATGAAAGTCAAACTTCTGCATCCTCTTGTGATGAGACTGAGATACAGATTAACAATCAGGAACACGGTGACAGAGAGCCAGTTGCCCATGTCACCAAAATGAGGAGAAGACACAAAATAGTCCATAGGAACCCTGACTTCCAGCAGGACCATTCAGAGATCCAAGTAAGTGATTACACCGAATTGCAAAATCATGAAAAGCAGGAAAACCAACATCTCAGTGCTACTGTAAAAGTTCCTTCTCCATCAGATGAGAGCCAAGGAGCTGAAAACACAGTTTCCTCAGGAAGAAGCGGAACAAATGGCAATGGAGATTCAAAGGTACCCTCAGAAAGAAAAAAGTCCCTCTACAGAAATGAATTTTGCAAACCTAGAAAAATTAAAAGAACTGGAATCACTACTCCAAACTTTAAGAAGCTTCATGAGGCTCATTTTAAGGAAATGGAGTCCATCGATCAATATATTGAGAGAAAAAAGAAACATTTTGAAGGACACAATTCATTTAATGAGCTGAAGAAGCAGCCTGTCAATAAAAGCAGTACAGTGACTCCAGTTCCTCCAAGAGGAAGACTTTCTGTGCCTTGTACTCCCATCAGCCAACAGCGCTCACAAGGCCGCTTTCACACCCCTACAAATGAGAGCACCTCTGTTCTGA
>CAUYQV010110861.1:0-17356 GCA_963574575.1 Galagoides demidoff
TTTTAACACAATAACTAAGAAAATGACATGAAGGCTATGTTAACCAGTTTGATGGAAGTGTTTCGGATTGTGTGTGAAAACACCACACTGTACCCCAGAAGTGCATTAATGTACACAGTTACCATTCAATAAAAAAAAGAAAGAAAAAAAAAGAAAATAGCCTTAGACTGGACACTTCTTAAACTTATAAAGGCCATTTACAAAGGCAAACCCGCAGCCAAAATCATATGGAATAGAGTAAAATTAAAGACATTTCCACTCATATCTAGAACTAGATAAGGATGCCCATTTATCACCACTGCTACTCAAATAAGCAGTGATGAAAGTTGTAGCCATCACAATTAGGCAAGAGAAAGGGATCAAGGGTATTCAAGTGGTGTCAAAGGAGGTCAAACTCTCATTCTTCATGGATGATATGATTTTATACCTAGAAAACCCCAGGGACTAAATCATACCCTTTATTTCAATACTGGTCTTTGTGCTAGTGTTGAAACAATGTTTTCCACAATTCTAAACTCCAGTATCCCTCTAGGTGATTCGACAATAACTCAGATGCTGCAAGAATGTTGAAATCCAAGTGTCTACCAATGTGAAAAAAGTCAACTATAGTAGAGATCTTGACTTGGTACCTTGATAGATGGTCAATCTTATAGTCTTGAGTGAAGGCTGACTAAAAAGGAGATGAGAAATAAAACCTTTACTTAAAATTCTAACAGTTGAAAATTTCCCAAGACTTCGAAAATCAAATAACCAGCCCTGTTTCCATTACTGACAAAATGTCAGCCAGTTAGCCTGAAGGCTTCCAGACAATTAAAAGTACACCCACCAAGTCATTTAACTCATCCCTATGCCAGTCTCCTGGATTGTATCCAGCCTATAATGACCCAAGTTCTAACCCTAACCTGGGTGCTAGGCTTATACAAATGTTTTTGTAACTGTCCTTTTTCAGACCTTATGAAAATTTTGCTCTTCAAAGAATTTTCCTTTGCCAGAAACAAGCTGAATAAACTCAGCTTTCTTTGGAAATAGCTTTCACTGTGATCTTTACAGGGATTTCAATAAATTATTCCTTTGATTACTTTTTAATTTGCTTGGTTGATGTATATCTGTTATCCACAGTTTTAAGATAAAATTGTAAGTTTTAGATGTAAAAAGTTAAATTTACTAAAGCTGATTGTCCTTTGAGCCAAACTACATGCATTACCATATTCCCCAGAAATCTGCAAACATAAACACACGTGAAATGCAATAGATAGAACCTGTGTAACTTGACCACCCAAAGGACTATAACAAATTGGTCAACATAGAGTAGTAGTCAACAGAAGGAACTAGGCCTGCAGTATTGATACATATATCTGGTGCGTACCAGTCTATAACAATTAGGTCGATTTAAGGAGGTGGTCAATGTAGGGAGGGGGTCAACTATGGAGGTTCTACTGTATATAGATATAAAAATACACATATACCACACAGTTTCCTAAATTGGCAAATCATTCATCTGCATAATTAGCCCAATTATCACCAAAAAAAGTAAGTATAAAGAGAAGAGACATTAAAAATTCTTAGTAAAAACTCTATTCTGAGAATCCTGACCTTGGATAAACAATTATCGAAGGCATGAAAATGCAACAAGGTGGTAAAAATGAGGGAAAGTGACATTCAAGAAAGGTCTGTATTTTTAAATCCTTTGTTAAGCAAGTCCTCCTTAGCTGTTGTGAGGCTATGCAGTTTACCTAATTTACCACCCAAAGCCACTTATAAATAAATCAAACAGAAGCTATGAAGGAAAGCTAAATCATCCATCATGCCTTTCAAGGCTTAGTCTACCTAAAAACAAACATCATTTAATTCCAGTTTACTGTAGCAGCAAGTGGAAATAACAGAGTCCTCATGAGCCTGGCACTGCCTCCTGGCACAAAGATCTGGTGCCAAGTTGCTGAGTGATTTCAATATCAGGGTTGAATAATCATTTTCATCACTCACTTTAAATGAGCAGTGACATGTCATTAATTAGTATTAATCACGAAATTACCACATAAGCACAGAGAGAATGGTGGTCCACGCACAGATCATTAGGCTAACAGAGCTTAAACATGAACTGGAATTTTAGACTCACTGCTTACAGAATTTTAAAGAAATAACTAATTTAAATCCTTCTAATGTAATATGAAACAAATAAAACACATTTTAAGTAAATTTTCTTATAGTATGTGAAATATTGGCTTTGGCCAATAACATCACCTGTTTGCTTTTATCAAGAAGAAAGAGAAATATTTTTCACAGCAAAAGAAGTACTACAGAGTAAAAAAATGTCATTATTAAGAAGAAATCCTACCAATAAATGCATAACTCTGAATGCTATTCTATAAACCATATTTATAAGAGTTGTCAGAGAATAATATGTAAAAAATGGCTAATTCAAAACTATAATTTGACCACTGTGAAATCTTCTTCGCTGATGCGGAAGAAAAATATTACCAAGAACTAAAAATAAGAAAATCATGTTACTTTATATTTTCTATTTGTGAGTCTTAGGCATTTGACAGACATTTTCTTAAAAGTAACTGAAGTGAACTTGTTACTTCAAGAAAAACACCTGATGTTTGTCGCTGAAATTTAAGCTTTCCAGCAAAAAGTAAAATTGTGAAGAACTCCAATTTACCACTATCAATATGACAATTTCCCACAAAACTTCTTTTTTGGTTAGGCGGTGCCTGTGACTCAAGGAGTAGGGCGCCAGCCCCATATGCTGGAGGTGCAGCATACAGCCACAGCCAAAAACTACAAAAAAAAATTATCTTCTGGTGATATTAACAAATGTGATTATTTACATTATAAATGAAATGTATTAACATTTAAAATATCTTCATCACTCAGTAAAACCAGTATTTTGCAAATTACCAATGCATAATGTTAAAGCAACATGTATGGGTGAAAGGTTCATTCACAGAGCAAGAAGGACCAAAGAATTTTAATGTCTTAGCATATAAAGTTCCTTCATTCATTTATATGGTTCTGATTACACTTGACAACTAACTTTCAGAAAACTGGCAGTTCCAAGTGGTGGTCGTAGCACTAACACAAAGTGTTGAAAATAATCCTACGTTTTTCATCTGAGTATGTAGAAAAGAAAATCTTTTCTCATGTACTTCATCCAAAACGATATATTGCAACAGATAAAATGCAGCAGCACATGAGACTCCAGATGTCTCCAGATGTTCACAAGCTGTAAAATAATTTATTTATAAAACCGTGTAATAGTGGCCCACTTATTGTGGTAGGCCAGTTTCTCAGGAGACTCCCAACATTCCTGCCTGCAGTATACATGCCTGTTATAGTCCTCTCCCTAGAATATGGGCAAGACCTGTGACTATATAACTGCTGTTGATTAGGTTACTTCATACTAAGAAGACCTTGGGATAGTCACTCTCCTGGTTATCATATATATAAAACTCCCTCAAAACAAATTGAAGAGAGATTCTCCATTGCCTTTGTAGAAGTAAGGTGTTACGATGCGAGAGAATGTGCATACAGTATACTTCTCTTCCCATAAACTCAAATACAGATGAAAACAATGTATGATGTTATAAATCAGGCTGATGGCTACCTTTGCAGAGGCATGGAAAATAGTGACTGAAAAAACCACGAGGAGAACCTCTGTGATGCTAGTTAATATTCTATTTCCAGTTCTGAGTTCTTGTTACATGAACTTTACATTATAAAACTTCAAGCAGCTGTGCTACTTGACTTGTGTCCATTGATATATATGTAATATATGTCAGTAAACAGTTCTAATTTAGTGATTTCCTTGAACAAGTCCATTTTACCACCTTCTCATGCAACCAACAAACCCTACATGATATAACATGCATTCGATTTCTATTGCTGTGTAACAAACTACTAAAAGTTGGGCAGCTTAAAATAACACATAATGTTTCATCTCATTGGGTCTGTGGTTTGGGGGTCTAGGCACAACTTTACTGGGTCCTCTGCTTGAAGATTCACAAGGATGTACATTGAGTGTCAGCTAGGATACATTCTTTTCCAGAGGTCAGAGCCCTCTTCCAAATTCATGAGGTTTTTGGTATAATTTATTTCCTCATGGCTAGATGACTATAATGTCCTCATCTCCTCAAAGCCATACTAAGTTTGCTGCTCTGTGGCCCTCTTTTTAGAGTGTTCATATCACAGCAGCTTGCTTCTTCAAGGCCAGCCTCCAGTGTTCTAAGATCTCATCTTACAACATAACCTACCTGAGAGAATAACATCCTATCACTTCATCATATTCTATTGGTTTTAAACAATTCACAAGTTCTGCTTGCACGTAGGGTGGGGATTACTCAAAGGAAGTACAAGGTGAGATTGGAAGCTGCTCAGGCATCTATCTCACAAAATACCAATGTTTGCTAAACCAACAATAACAACAACAAAATATCCATTATCATTCTTTTTTTTAATTTCAAATTGACATGAGGTTACATTGTTTTCAACTAGAGGATTGTGCACCTTAGGTGAGATAGCACTTCTCAAAACCCTTAAAATTTTACTATGGAGATTTACAAAATCAATTTCTATCTCAAGAAGCTTTAGAAAGTCCTTTAGAAGATTACCTTATAGCTTAGCATGTATAAAATGATAACCAGTTTTTGGAATAAGAAGTATTAAAATCAGCATGCTCCTGCTGTGTTAATCAGACACTTTTAGGCTGTTAAATTAGCATAAATTATATGAGAAAGCATATTCCCCTGTCTTTTTGAATCAGGGACTTTGTCCTTAATAGGTGATTATTCTATAAGATAGGGTGTGAGCTAATTCTTCTGTGTGTGATATCACAGACCATGAAATATGCCAAGGAAACCATTAACTAAAACATTTCCTAACAGTTTCTATCAGGTGTTAGGAAAGTAATTCAACAAGTCATTTTTCAATGTCTGATCCATTAATTGATGAAATCGTTCTGATTTCAAATGTTAAATACATTTAAGTGAATCACATCTAGACTTGAATTAATTTCAAAGCAACATTTGCCTTCTGAGCTCAACTATTGAAACATAAAGCAGTCGTTCTGCACAATATTTCCTGGGAACATGTGGACTGCCAGATTTTAAAAAAGAAAAGTAAAACTATGTGGCGGTGATAAATAATAGAAAGAAAAACTAAGTTATTGAACAAAAAGAAATGAAAAGTATTTTCTCACTATCATATCTTTCCTTTGTTCTTACATCTATTTCTCCCTCACATCCACATTAGTTTTTCAATATGCATTTATTGTCATATTTGGAACTAAGAACAGGGCAGCACCTGTGGCTCAAGGAGCAGGGCACTGGCCCCATATGATGAAGGTGGCAGGTTCAAACCTGGCCCTGGCCAAAAAAAAAACCCAAAAACTGGAGCTAAGAACAATTAATGCCTATATACAGTAGGTACTCAAAAATTATTTGTTGAATAGATAAACAAAGGAATGAATAAATTAATTCTATTTTTGGTATTCTTATCTCTTTATTGCTGTATTCTTTTCGAAGTTTTTTTTTTTTTCAAAGTTTTATTCTTCGTGCCCTCACAGAGGCTATTTCAGCTCAAAAAGTCTGAAGAATAATTATGAAAAATGAATAAGAGCCTCCTACTTGTCATTGATTTAATTAAGGAGGAGAAGAATTAAGATATTGATAGAAAGAATTACTGGTTCAATTTGCAGAAGTAAGCTCTAAATAAAGAGTAAAGTCCCTAAAACATCACAGAGAGACGAAATTCAATATCATTTTAGGTGGAATAGAGGGTTTGAATGAGCCTCTGTTTTTAACATTACTCTGGGCCGCCGATTCAGTCGCTCCTGCTAATACCGCATGGCAGGTGTGCGAGCCACACTTTCAAGTCTGATATTTCAGATGATAAACTGGCATTTAAGTTCCTCAGGCTCTCCTCAGGAGTCATTCAATGAATGTACCAAAGAGCTTTTGGTTCACTATGATTCCTCAAAGGTCAAGTCCAAACATTTAATGGATATGTGATGATTAAAGGGACTATTTGTCACAGATGGTTTAGTCAAGAAAACCTTTTTTTCTAATTTTGATGACAAATTCTTAAGGATAAAACAAGATAATGCCTCCACAATTTGCCTAGACAATACTATTTTAGAATTTTGAGATTATGAGAGGTTCTTATTTTAAATACCTGTGTTAATCAAAGACACAAATGTTTTGATATAAATTAAATACTTTTCTCTAAATTTATATTTTCACTATGATATTTTGAGTATATGTTAGGGTGGTAGGTATGAGTGTTCTTATATAGATTTGTTTTTATAATGGTTTAAATTTTTATCAATACCTTCAATTAGGTATTTATTTCTTGAGATATTTAGTTTAACTCCATCTACTTGATGTAATAAGCATAATAAGTCATTGAGCTCAGAAGAATTCCTAGAAAGCAAAAGGTCCTCCATTTATTGGAGATTCTTAAGTACTTATTAAAAGTAGAAGTCAATGAAGGAATCAGATGAAATGAGAGGGTTGGAGTTCTCTGCTGAAGTAACAATCACCAAGGACAAATGTAACACAGATTAAGGTCTCACAATTTGGGGAGTTTGGATGAGCCCACATAAACATCAAGCATGCTGAATCACACAAAAGCATCTTCTACTGTTGACTTTTAAGTCATAAGCAATTTGGAGAAAAAAGGAGCTTAGACAAAATGATTGTTTCTCGGTTAGATCATCAGCATTCATTCAATCAACATTTATTGAGCACACATGGGGTACAAGAAACTGAGAAAAATTTGCATCGATTATTTCTTCAGTTCACAGAGAACCGTAAATAAAATAATCAGAATTAGAAGCAAAATATCTGGCACACTCAAATGACACACAAAAAAAGGTAAATTAAAGAAAAAGATATCAAAGAATAGAGGAGAAGGAACTTTTAACTATGAACCATGAAGAAAGAAAAGAGAGGGAAGTGTTCATACAGGGAAGTATTAAAAACAGGAGTTCTTGTGAAAAGAAGAAAGACAATGGAATGAATAGCAAAATATCTGAAAAATACGGTCATCTGCATATATAGAAATACTAAAGTATCCAAATACCTGTATGACAATTTTTAACCAAAGAATTAACATGGAAAATAGTAATAAATTATAAGTTGGGATATTTGGGAATGGATATGTGATGACAGTTAAGACTACTTTATAGTTTGAGTAAATATATTCAGTCCAACAGTTGACTTGTTAAATTAAACAACTAGACTCACTAGTTTCACTAACTGTTTTGCAATTTAGCGTATTAGGCACAGTCTAAACCAGCCACATGAAAACTCTATCACCTTATTATAACAAATATCTTTTATAGTGAGAAGAGTGACTACATAATCCAAATAATTAAAGAATGATAAAACATAAATTATTCAACCCTCTGAGCAAAAAATGCAGATTAAATGGTAGAATTTTTAAATTTACATTTTTAGAACATTAATAAATGGTTTAGATTTTAGAACAGAAAATGTGTATGTTAGTTATTTCTATGTAAACAAAACTCTAGTATCTCAATTGCATAATCTAACATACAGTTATATGCTCTTGAATTGTGCAGGTCATTTGAAGTTCTAGTAACCTACACCAATCCCAGCTGAGATGGACTGGACTTCACTTTGGCTATTCCGTGGTTCACTAAGTAATCCTGTTTTTGGTATTCTTATCTCTTTATTGCTGTATTCTTTTCATAGCTTTATTCTTCATGCCCTCACATAGGCTATCTCAGCTCAAAAGTGTGAAGAATAATTATGAAAAATGAATAAGAGCCTCCTACTTGTTATTGATTTAATTAAGAAGGAGAGCTTCATGTCCTGAAACCCAAACTAGTGATGTAGCAGCTACCTGGAGCATTCGGTGTTGATGGTAATACAGAAGAAGAGAGCAAAAACAATGGATGTCGCTCCATGTGTCAACCAAAACCCAGAACATTATTACATTTACCCACATTCCACTGCCCAAGCAAACTGTGTGACCAAGTTAACTGCATGGCCGAGAGGGCAGGGAAGTATACTCTGCCCTTAACTGAAGGCATGCAGAGTAATATCAATTAAAGGATGGGGCAAGGGATTGGGAATTCTAGTCTCCACTATCACACAGTGAATTATGTGTAACATTCGTTCAACTACATTCTTTTTGTGTCTATATTACATTTGCAGGAAAATATATTTGAGATGGTTGCATTTGAACCAAGCTCAGGTTTGCAAGCACTCATGATCAAAAGTGTTAGGTAATTTTCAAGAAAATGAGGCCTTTGAAATGTGAGAGCACTCTGGCACTGCTATCATTCAGGAATACTGAGCAGAACTACCACTTTCTCACCAAAATATCCTCGCCAGTGTTGAGTAAGTTCATGATGACAAACCACTTTCTATACATTAGGAAATGAATTATAGCAATTGCTGATGCGGTTTGGTTTTAATGAAAAAGGCATACATAAATATTATGATCAATACATTTTACTTTTTTTAAAATTTGAGTGGTTGCTCAGAGTTTGAAATATACCTTTTTTAATGAATCTAAGTCCCCCTGCAAAGATGCTAAATACTGTCGTTCACATGTAGTGCAAGTATTGTAGTATAGACTATTCCCAGTTCTTCTCTCCTGTCCGATCTTACATTATTATAATTCATTTCCCTTACGCACATGCTGTAATCTCCCAATGCATTATTACTATTTATATGCTAAAGAAACACTTTAGATCAATTAAGAATAAGAAAAAATTTCCCTCCTTTATTTTCTTGCCAATGTTTTCCCTTTGGTTATGTAGATCTGAGTTTCTGACATATCATTTTCCTTCTCCCTTTAAAGAACTTCTTTCAAAATTTCTCTTACAGTCGGTCTGCACGTGATAAATTTAGGTTTTTCTGGGATTAAAAAAAATTCTTTTGTTTTTAGAAGCTAATTTTGAAGGCCAATTTTGCTATAAAATTCCAGCTCAATGGAATTTTTTCTTCTTTAATACTTTTTTCCATGCTCACTTCTTAAATAGTTTCTATTCCAAAATTTTAGGGATACAAGTATTCTTGTTTCATGAATGAATTATATAAAGCTGAAGTCAGGGCTTTTAGTGTCCCCATTCCCAGAATAGTGTTCATTGCACCCGACAGATAAATTTCTCTCCATCGCCCTCCTTCCACCTTCTCATTACTTAGTTTCCAATTTCCTTCACATCACTGATCCCCAAACTCATGAGCAACAGGAGCCAGTTTCATGGAAGGCAATTTCTCCAAGGACCGGGAGTGGATGGGGATCTGAGAGGAGGTGAAACTAGGCGGTGATGCAAGCAATGGTAGCAGCTGTAAATACAGATGGAGGTTCACTGTCTTGCCGCCTCCCACCAGCTCACCTCCTGTTGTGTGGCCCAGTTCCTAACACACCACGGATCAGTACCAGTCCATAGCCTGGTTGTTGGGGACCCCAGCTTTACACCACTTTATGACCATGTATACTCACTGTTTAGCTCCCACTTATTAGTGAGAACATGTGGTGTTTATTTTTCCATTCCTGAGATATTTCACTTAGGATAATAATCTCCAGCTCTAAGTTGCTACAAATGACATTATTTCATTTCTTTTTATGTCTGAATAGTACTCCATGGTATACATACACCATATTTTCTTAATCCACTCCTCAATCGACAGGCACTTAGCTGATTCTATATCTGTAAAATTTTGTGTTGCGATAAACATTCAGGTACAGAAGTCTTTTTGATATGACTTCTCTTCCTTTGGGTAGATAAACAGTGTGGGATTTTTGGACAGAATGGTATGTCTACTTTTACATCTTTGAGGAATCTCCATACTGTTTGACATAGAGGCTGTATGAATTTACAGTCCTGCCAACAGTGTATAAGTGTTCCTTATTCACTACATTCATGCAAATATCTATTGCTTTTTACTTTGTGTGTATGTGTTTTCTTTGGTTTTGTTTTGATCTTTTATTTTTTAATAATGGCCATTCTGACAGAATAATGTTTTTTTGTCTCATGGCACAATTCAACCTATAGTTAAATTTCCATGGCACACTTAAATTATGAAAATAAGAGTAAAAAAAAGAATATGCTTATGTGCTTTGACCTTCTTTAGAAAATAATTTAATTAATGAGTTTTTAAAATTTTTACACCAGAAGCCGGTCGTGGTGGCTCATGCTTGTAATCCTAGCACTCTAGAAGGCTGAGGCGAGTGGATCTCCTGAGCTCATGGGTTTAAAACCAGCTTGAGCAAGATGAAGACACCATCTCTAAAAATAGCCTGCTGTTGTGGTGCCTGTAGTCCCAGCTACTTGGGAGGCTGAGGCAAGAGAATCACTTGAGCCTAGGAGTTTGAGGTTGCTGTGAGCTATGATGCCACAGCATTCTATTGAGGGTGACAACATAAGACTCTGCCTCAAAAAAAAAAAAAAAATGTTTGTACAGCACACCTAAGATCCTCTCATGGCACACAGTTGTGCCATGACACACTCATTGAAAAATCAATTTTATAGAGGTAAGATGGTACCTCATTGTGGTTTTAATTTGTATGTCACTGATGATTAATAATATTAAGCATTTTTCATGTCTGTTGATCATTTGTGTATCTTAACTCTGTTCATTACTTTTGCCCACTATTTAATGAGGTTATTTGTTCTTTCCTTGATGATTTGCTTCAGTTTTTTGTAGATTCTAGATGCTCTTTGTCAGATGTAATGCAAATAGTTTGAAAACATTGTCTCCCATTCTCAAAGTTGTCTATTTATTCTACAAATTACTTTCTTTGCCATGCAGAAACATATTAATTAAGTCCTATTTATTTTTGTTGCCATTGTATTTGTCTTTAGGATTTTAGTCACAAAATCTTTGCATAGGCCAATGTCTAACAGTTTTTCCTACATATTCTTCTAGAAATTGTATGGTTTCATGGCCTGCATTTAAGTTTTTATCCTTTTTGAATTGATTTTTGTATATGACATGGAAAGGGGTCTTGCATTCTTCTGTATGTGGCCTTCTTATTTCCCAGCACCATTCATTAAATAGAGATTGCTTTCCCCAGTGTATGCCGTTGTCTGCTTGTGAAAGATCAGTTGGTTGTAGGTAGATGGCTTTATATCTGGGTTCTCTATTCTGTTCCATTAATCTATATATCCACTTTTATACCAGTAGCCAGGCTGTTTTGGTTGCTATAGCCTCGTTGTGTAATTTGAAGTTAGGTAATGAGATGACTCTAAAGTTGTTCCTTTTGCTTAAGATTGCTCTGGCTCTTTGGGCTCTTTTGTAGTTTCATATGTAGTTTAGGATTATGTTTTCTACATCTGTGAAAAATTATCATGGTATTTTGATGAGCATTGCATTAGATCTGTAAATCCACTTTGGGCAATGGGGACATTTTACAATGGTGATTTGTTTGGTCTATCATCAGAGGATGCATTTCCATATGTTTGTATCAACTGTGATTGCTTTCATCAGTGTTTTATAGTTCTTGTAGAAATCTTTCACTTCCTCAGTTAATTATATTCCTAGGTATTTTATTGTCTTTGCAGCTATTAAAAATGGTATCACGGCTCGGTGCCTGTGGCTCAAGTGGCTAAGGCGCCAGCCACATACACCTAAGGTGGCAGGTTCAAATCCAGCCCGGGCTCGCCAAACAGCAATGATGGCTGCAACCAAAAAAAATAGCCAGGCATTATGGCGGGCGCCTGTGGTCCCTGCTACTTGGGAGGCAGAGGCAGGAGACTTGCTTGAGTCCAGGAGCTGGAGGTTGCTGTGAGCTGTGATGCTACAGCACTCTACTCAGGGGGATAGCTTGAGGCTCTGTCTCAAAAAAAAAAAAATGGTATCACATTATTGATTTTTACTCTGAGGTTCACTGCTATTAGCACATATAAAATGCTATTGCTCTGTATACATTTAGTTTATAACCCAAGACTCCCTGAATGTATTTATCAATTTTAGGAGTCTTTAGGGTTTTCCAGATACAAGATCATATCATCAGCAAGTAGAGATAGTTTCAATTCCTCTTTGTCTATTTGATGCCCTTTCTTTCTTTTTTCTTGCCTGATTTCTCTAGCTAGCACTTCTAGTACTATGTGGACTAGAAGTGATGTGACTGGGCACCCTCGTCTCATTCTATTTTTTAGGGACAACGTTTTTGGTTTTTCTCCATTCAGCATGATGTTAGCTATGGGTTTGTCTTATAGAAGTTTTACTATTTTAAGTGTGTTTCTACTATGTCTGGTTTGTTGAGGATTTTTATCATGAAGTTGTGCTGAATTTTATCAAATGCTTTTTCTGGCTCTATTTAGATATTCATATGATTTTTTTCTTTTTTTTAACTTCTGTTCATGTGGTGAGTCACATTTATTGATTTGCATATGTTGAACCATTCTTGCATCCTTGAGATGCAAACCACTTGATCACAGAGAATTATCTTTTTGATGTGCTACTGAACTCACTTTGCTCATATTTTATTGATGATTTCTGCACCTGTCTTCATAAAGGATATTGCTCTATGGTTTTCTTTTTTGTTTTTTCCTTTCCTGGCTCTGGTGTCAAGGTGATACTAGCTTTGTAGAATGAGTTACAGAGTGTCCCCTGCTTCTTTTTGTTGTGGGAGAGTTTCGTGAGAATGCATGCCAGTTCTTCATAGATCTTGTGGGAATTTGTCTGTGAATCCATCTAGGCTGAGCTATTTTTGTGATGGGAGATTTTTATTATTATTGTAATCTTGCTACTCTTTAAACAGTCTGTTCAGGAGATCTATTTCTTTCTGATTCTCTCTACTTGGGAGACTGTATGTTTATAAGAATTTATCCATTTCTCTTAGGTTCTCTGGTTTGTGCACATAGAGGTTTTTATAACAGTCATGGATTATATTTTGTATTTCTATGGTATTAGTTGTCTCCTTTATCCTTCCCCATTGAGCTTGAGTATTTTCTCTTCTATTTCTGGTTAATCTAACTAGTGGCCTATCACTTTTATTTGTATTTTCAAAGAACCAAATTTTTGTTTCATCGATCCTTTGTATTTTCTGTTTATTTTCATTTTGTTCAGTTGTTATTTATTTCCTTCTGCTAGTTTTGAGTGTGTTTTGTTCTTCAT
This sequence comes from Galagoides demidoff, assembly GCA_963574575.1. Lineage (NCBI taxonomy): Eukaryota > Metazoa > Chordata > Mammalia > Primates > Galagidae > Galagoides > Galagoides demidoff. The sequence continues at coordinate 13,098 of CAUYQV010110861.1, forward strand.
TTTCTAATTATTTCAATAATGACATCAGGTTACTAATTCATGATTTTTTTTCTGTCATTTTTATGTAACCATTTAAGGCTATGAATTTCCCCCATAGCACTGTTTTTACTGTATCTCTTACATTTTGGAAGATTTTTTTAGCCTTTGTTATTCAAATTGAAAAAAACATTATTTCCATCTTGATTTCATTAATAACCCATGGAACATTCAGAAGCAGATTGTTTAATTTTTATGTATTTGTGTAGTTTTGAAAGTTCCTCCTAGAATTGATGTCTAGTTTTTTTTGTTCCACTGTGGACTAAAAGGGTAGTTGGTATGATTTTATTTTTTTCTAAATTTGCTGGATTTTCTTGTTTTGTGGCTTAAGATATGATCTAGCTTTGAAAATGTCCCATTTTGATGGGACATTTGATGATGAGAAGAGGGTATATTCTCTGCAGTTCTGGGGTAGAATAGTCTGTCAATGTCTGTTAAGTCACTCTGTTCTAGAGTCCCATTTAAGCCCAAGATTTAATATTTATCTTCTGTCTCAATGATCTGTCCAGTTCAAGAGAGGAATGATGATGTCTCTGGCTATCATGAAGTTGCTGTTTATTTCTTTCCTTAGCTCTAGTAAAAATTTGTTTTATAAAGTTGGAAGTTCCTATGTTAGATGTGTGTGTGTGTGTGTGTGTGTATATATATATATATATGAGGATTTTTTAGGTAAAGTCTATTTTAACTGATATTAGAATTGCTGCTGTAGCTTGCGTTACTTTTAGTCAATAAGAATCTTTATGAGTTGAATGCATTGCCTCGAGGTAAGATATTTGGGTTGATATTTTTTTTTATCTATTTAGTCAATTGACATCTTTTAAGAGGGACACTGAGACTGTTCACATTGGCTATTAGTATTAATATATGAGATACAGTTCTGGTCATTATATTGATTGTTACCTGTGATACTTGTCCATAAAATATATGGAATTATTTAAAACAACCAAATAGGTATTTCAGAGTGAGCAAGAAAAAGAGAAAGTCCTGGAAAATGGATTTAAGGGAAATATTGAGAAAAAATTTTCTGATCTTACTAAAAATTTAGACATTAAGATGCAAGAAGCTCAGTGGAAACCTGGGAGATTCATTTCAAAAAGGGCATCATCACAGTATATAGTCACCAAAGTGGCAAAAGTGATTGTAAAGGAGAAACACTTATGAGCTTGTTTTCCTGAAATTAGACAGTCTCAAAACTAGCATTATTACCTCAGCACCACTTCACATCATTAGGCACTAGATTCTCATAAGGACCCGGCAATCTAGCTCTCTCAAACATGCAGTTTGCAGTAGGGTTCATGCTCCTATGAGAAGCCAATGCCACCACTGACCTGAAACTCAGAAGAGAGCCCAGGTGGTGATGTGAACAATGGGGAACAGCTGTAAATACAAATGAAGCTTCACTCATTTGCTGCTACTCACCTCTGCTGTGCAGCCTGGTCGCTAACAAGCTGTAGATTGAGATTGGTCCTCAGTTCCAGACTAGGGGACCACAGCTATAGAGAACAAAAGATCCAGGGAAAGTTATTCCAAATAGGTAGCACCTGCTCCTTTCTATAAAGTCACCTTTGTTTACATGTCTGAACCTGAAGATAACTGTCCAGTAAGCACCAGCCCTTAAAAACCTTGAATGCCCACAGAATTTAACGTCTGAACGTGAGATTATGACGTCCAAACTCTGTTTACCTTATCTCTGAGATCGTGTTTCTCAATATGTTGTCCAGGACTACTGGCAGAATCATCTGGACAGTTGGTATCTAGATACAATGAACCAGAATCTCTGGGGGTCAATCTATCATTTTAAAACTCACCATATCACAGTTATGAAAAATTCCTCTATACAGGTAGTTCTCAAAGAGTGATGATTCTGGGCCAGCTTGTTCTAATAAGTCCTCTCCGTGTGATTCTGATGCTCACTGCAGTTTGAGAGTCATTGTTCCGTAATGTGGAAATAAATAATCACTTCTACAAAGGTGACCTCTATTTTCCAGGACATTTTGAAACTATAATGGGCTGTGTTGACTATTTTCAACAAACCATTTCAAATAATCAGAGTGGTAAATAATAAGCAATAGGTTTAATATGTGGCTGACTTGTTTTTCCTAGCCTTATCTTCATGGCTATTAAAGGTGATATATCTCCACCTTTACGTTCTTTATTTTGCTGCATTGTTTCTCTACAATTTACAGAAATGCTAATTATTTGATAATGAATGTTTCCCAAATACATTCTTCTTAAATTATCTTTGGAGGAGAAAAATCTAAATTGCAATAAACGAATGCTTATGTTTTTGTCTTTTAGATATTCTAAAATGTATATTCAATATCTTCTAGTTTTCAAAATTTTCATATCTCTATGGCTTTAAAACAGCAAAGCATCTTTTTTAGATATTATAATATGCTCTTAACTATTTAATAGGCCATTTCATTATAAAGAAAGTACTTAATGACATAATAGGTGAGCTTAAATGAACTATAAAAATACATGGGACATGATACCTTGCAGTAATTTTTGTTAAATCCCACATTTCACAGTTATTTATGAATGAATGAGGAAATTATTTCATTGAAGTAGTATAATATCACATCAAACGTAGAGAACAGAAATTATGATTTTATTTTAGTAGTGCGCATTCCAAGTTGGCCTGTGAGTGCAATGTGTTATTGCCTGAAATGCGTGTATGAAATAGTCTAGTTTAAAAGATAAAGAGACCATTAAAAAATTGTAACTATGATATTTGGTACCATGTTGAAACAAAACTATACCTTTATTACTTTCTTTAGTCACCCAGTAATGATACACATTTTTAAATGTGGCTGGATGCACTGTGGGCTGTGTCTTTCGAGTTGCTCTTTTCATACCTGTCACAGATCAAAGGGCCATTTTATTGAGCATGTCATAAACAAACTGCAAACTGTGAAATTGTCCATTAAAGTTTAATAAAAAGGAAGAATTAAATTTTCAATCTCAACCTACCGTCGGACAGACAGTTAATGTCCAAAGATGTGTATCTACCATTGGGAGCAGTAGAAATGTACATAATAGTTTTAAATTATAAAATCTTAACAACAGAGAGAACACAAGGAAAACTGAGTTATAGTACTGGAATTGAAGCAAGTGGCTTTTTCTTTTCAATTTTGAAATGTTTCAACATTTTAGGGTAAAATAGATGTACTTTAATCGTATCATATAAAGTTAAAATGTAGTTATTCTGATATGGATTTCTCAGTTACCATATATTTTTCGTACTGCAAACCTGAATGTGCTCCGGGGTAGCCGGCAGTATGAACCAAGGGAGATAAAAAGTTCACTGTATACATAATAATACTGTATTGTTCATTTCTGTAAAGATATTTTTCTGATTCTTTCAATATTCCAGAGCCAAGATTCTAATAATTATACACGTGGTGTAGGAGCTATACTCTAGAAGCAATTAGTACAATTCTAGATTTTAGTTTTATATAATAAAATAGCATGTACTTTTTAAAATAATATTTGAAAAGTTGACACTCATATTCTCAATTACTTTTCAAAGAATGTTCATAATTTGTCTTAAGATCATTTGATAAGGGAGGTGCTTGTGGCTCAAAGGAGTAGGGCACCAGTCCCATATGCCAGAGGTGGTGGGTTCAAACCCAGGCCCGGCCAAAAACTGCAAAAAAAAAAAAAGATCATTTGATAAGGAAAGGAGTGGATATTTTTGATGTAAATCCTAAATTCTGAAATCCTAAATCTCACACTTTTTTTGTCTAGGTACTACAGTGTTAGAGGAAGAGACAGAAAGAGTATTGTGGCTTCAGTATTTTTTCCTCATGCCCCCACACTATTAGTGAACTAAGAGAATCTAAGCTAAAGAAGAGAAGGCTTTCATTAAACAGGGAGTAAAAAAAAAACACACACACAACCCTGAGTCAGTTAGACAAATCTCCAGAGGATTATACATCTAAGAATCTGATAAAAAAATATATAAGCAAGAGCTATTAGAAATGAAACTGGGTGTGACAAAGGTATAAGGTGGGGTAGGAGGCATCAACCTCCCTAGAACACTTTATTTGCTGGGCAGATCCCTCCGACCCCACAGAACACCAGAGTAGGTCATACCTGCATTGCCAGAAGATCCCTGCTGTACAGTTCCCAAAAACCTCTCGAACCTCCCCACCTGAGAATTGTGCTGACTGCGACACTTGTCTTATATCATTTGAACTGGGCCAATCACCTGAGAACTA